>CAKNYM010052748.1:103955-197263 GCA_932195095.1 Andricus curvator | reverse complement strand
TGTTGTTTGAACCTCGAGAGCATAATAAAAGATGCAATAATTCCCTGAAACGACACAAGATTAAACTTTTAGTTCTCTTATCAAAATATTATATTTCGTAATTCAATATCTTCGTTCGCTGAAAGACTTTTGATGGAATGTTATTTTTATTGATGTAAATGTCACTTTTTTAAAAGATGTATAGTAAATGAAAATTGATTCAAATTCAACTTGAGCCTTATCTTGGAGAAATGTTATTATAGGGGGTCTATTAAAATACTGGAAAAAAATTCCCTGACAATTTCAGGTTTTTTACAGGTATCTAAAGTTTTTTCCAAGTATAATTTTTCATAGTGCGGCTCCGGGTAAAACTGCATAAAAGGTCGATCATCTACGACTTTGTTAAAACTCACATATTTTATGTATTTTTTTATGCTGAACACGAAACTGTCCGAAAAAAGTGTCGCGCTCTCTTTACCGTTTTCGAGATAAAGAATTCTTTTGTCGAAAATTTCGATTTGTTTCTATATTTTTTGAAATACACTGATATTAAGTATTTTTCCACGCTGAACATAATGTACCCCTCCCCCTCCCCTTCACCACACATTACCCTCTTAAACATGCTACCCCCCCCCCAATATTACAACAGATAGAAAAGGGACCGGGGTGCCTTCGAATTCGAAATGATCCCAACTGGGGGGGTATTTACAACTCGTCGGCACCCCCGACATGTTTCCAACAGTTTTTGTGTGTGGGAGAAGGCGTAGAGTTTGATAAAGCTTGTGGAAAAGTTAGAAAAGGTTCGGGGTGCCTTCGAATTCGAAACGATCCCGACTAGGGGCATTTAGAACTCGTAGGCATCCCCGACCCCTTTCCAACATTTGTGTGTGTGCGTGGGGGGGGGGGGCATAGAGTTTGATGAGGCTTGTGGAAAATTTGGAAAAGGGCTCGGGGTGCCTTCGAATTCAAAGCGATCCCGACTGGGGGGCATTTACAACTCGTAGGCTCCCAGAACCCTTTCCAACGGTTTTTGTTGGTAAGTTTTATTCAAATCGAAGGTGATTGACCTTTTATGCAGTTTTACCCGGAGCCGTTCAAATATTTCGCACTTTTTAAAACAATCGACTCGGAATATGTTTACAGTTTCCCGAGTTTATTATAAATAATGCTTTTTTTTCAATTTCTAAGGACTCAATTAATATTTGTAATTTATAAAACTTTGACAACTTATATTACGAGATATTCTTAAATACATTAGCACCATCGATTAATTAAATAATCCTAAAAACATAATTAATCATCCCTTATGAAAAAGAAGTATTGGTAAGTATTTGATCTAATACTTTTTTCGCGAATAAGTATTGGAAATTCAATACTTTTTCGCGAAAAAAGTACTGAATCCAATACTTACCAATACTTCTTTTTCATAAGGGATTTCTTGAATTTGCCTCTTAAAGTCCATGAATTGGAATAATAATTCAAACAAGTTTTCATTTTATCTTCTTATACTTAAAATTCTGGGCATATTGAGGTAAAAGTAATGTAGATATAATTATGTACTATATTAAATTCAATTTAAGCCGCTTTAATTTCCTAACTTTTTAGGTAAAAATATGTTTAACCAAATAGTTGAATTTTCAACCAAAAAGATTCATTTTCTACCAAAAAAGACGATTTTTTAACAAAATACATGAATTCTCAACCAAATAGTTAAATTTTTAATTCAAAAAGATCAATTTTAAATCAAAAGATGAATTTTGAACTAAAAAATATCAGTTATGAACAAAAAATAAAATATTTAAGGTTTCAGTTGAAAAAATAAATCCCCCCCCCAACCCTTCCAAATTTCAACAAATGTTTTTCATTTTCAACTAAAATGATGAATATTGAACTGGAATACTTCAATTTTCAACCAAAAAAATGAAGTTTCAAACAATGAGATTAATTTTCCACCAAGGAAGACGAATTTTCAACTAAAAAAAATATAATTTTTCAACCAAAAATTGAATAGTTAAGTTTTTACTGAAAAAAAATTTAACCAAAGAGATGAATTTGTTACTAAAATGAATGAATATTCAACTGACATAGTTACATTTTCACTTGAAAAAATGAATTTCGAACCGAAGAAAACGATATTTCAAAAAAGTAGTTAAATATTGTTATTCAATTGTGTATTAAAATTTAAAAAAAAATTAAGCACGCTCTCGAAAAAATTCCCCGACTTTAAAAAAAATTCCCTGAAATTTCCAGGTTTTCCAGCTAGGTATATAAAAATTCACTGAATTACAAAGAATTAACGAGTTTCTGAGTCTTATATGTACTGTAAAATCTTTAAAATTTTATCTTATGTTTATATGCATATATACAGTTTTCTTAAAACCTGAAATTTCTTTCAGAGAATTTCGTGTTTAATGCCCTTCTTTTCTGTTTGAAAAGAATTATCTACCAAAGTTTCTTCATGAAATGTGCAAAGTTTAAAACCCATTTTACGATTATTGTAAGTAGATGCAGTGGAGTCGTAACTTCTAAAGATGGTCATAAAGTCCTTTTAAAGGATATAAAAAATAAATACGTATGTGATGAAACAACGTTTTACTGATTTTTTAAAGATATACCGGCTGCTGTGTCATTACCTCACTTTTTGGACGCTGACCCCAGTTTAATGAAAGGAATCCAAGGGCTTAAAGCTGATCCAGAAAAACATCAGACAACAATTTATTTGCAACCTGTAAGTACACGATTATTTAATTTTTTTAAATATATATTTTTTCTCTTTTGTTAACATTTTAAATAAGATAATAACTACAACTTTTGTAACAGAGCTGTGATTTTATTTTCTCAGCAAATGGGCATCCCAATCAAAGTTCACTCCAGGGTGCAAACAAATCTCATTATGCACGACACACACTACAATCCGAAAATTGCAGCCTTCAATGGGTTAACTTTGCCAATCATATGGACAGATCTGGTAAAAAATATTTGATAAGAATACATTTATTATTTAAATATCAGTTGCAAAAGAGACTATGATTTTTATCGATTAAGAGTAAAGTGATTGAAAAAAGGTTCCAATTTATAACTTTTCGAAATTTCGTGAAAAGAATTTTGATTGGTAAAATGAATTAAAGTCGACTAAATTGGATCTGGGAACGTCAAAGTTTAAAAAAAATCGATTGATATCGGATAAATTATTCTAATTTTAAAATATCTGGATTTTTAAACGTTTAAATCGTAAAAGTATATTGAAATTAAAAAATTTCTTGGAACGATGTTCTGTTTCAAAGTATCTATCCTTGAGTGGAACCAAATTTTAAAACCTTCGAAGTTTAAAACGAGGAAATTTGAGACTTTTCAATTAATAAATTTTCAAAGCTATAATTGAAAACCAGCTTCTAGTTATTCCGGCTTTTTGAAATATAAAATTTAATTTTTATTTTGTTTGGATGCCATCAAATTCAGTGACTATAAATATCAATCTCCAGTAAATAAACATATTTTTCAATTTATAGGTATTCTAGAATAAAAATGTTTATTGTCTTAAACATTTGTAAAATTGGAATATTTTCAAAGGAGTCCACACGAAAGAACTAGTTATAATTGTTGTAAGACCTTTTGGTAAATTTCTTCTAATTTCATTTTAAAAAAATTTAGAATTTACAACATGAGCACTTTTATCGACATTTCTTTCATCTTTTTAATGAACTTTTCCATAATAATTTATCAGGTGTTTCTAAATTTAAAAGTAATTCAATTTGAAAACATTAAAATTTATATATTCAAGCAGTCCTAACTAAAATCGTTCAAATTTAGAAGCATTCAACTTAAAAACATGATGAAAAGTATAAATAATAAATCAATCTTTTAAAAATGTGTTTTAAAATTTGTATTGTTATGATCAAAATGATTTCAATTCGAATTCAAAACTAACTTTAAAGCGAATTTTTTCTGAATTAAGACGTATATAAAAATTCAAATTGTTGAACATCATGAACTTATGTACTTATTCCTAGAAATAGAAACTCAACTTTTGCAAATATTCAAAAGAATACCTTTTTCTTGGCAATTAAAAAAAATTAAGGTTATGGAAATTAAATGCAATGCTCCTTTTTCTTATTTTCTTGTGCAACGCTTAAATCGAAAAATTTCAACGGAAAATTATAAGCTTAAATAAAACTTAAAATAAATCAGATTTTTCCCCCAAAAATGGATTAGTTTAATGCTCATCCAATTCCAATAATTCATCAGTATAATGTTCGACCAAACTGCTTTCCCATTTTTTTCTCTTGTTTGGATTCAAAAACTTTTTTGATGACAAATTATAAATTAAAAAAATTCAAATTATATATTTTGCTAGATTTTTTCAAACAAAAACAGAGATTTTGGTTAAGTAAATTTTTTCTTTGAACCTGGGTACATTTTTCCAAAAGCCATCATATCCAAATTTCAACCGATTTTAATGCCAAAAAAATATTCATAAGTTTTCCTAGTGATTTTTCCTAAATTCGAACAAACTAATTGAAAAATTGAATTTTTCTTCTATTCATGTGTAATAGAGTGGATCGAAAAACACAAACTTTGGAAATTTAAAACGCCTTCACAAATAAAGGTTCCCTTGGAAATTCCTCATTACTTGTTTAAAATTTTAAATGCTGAGGTTGGGCGGAGTGGAAATAGGATTACGTCAAATTTCAGAATTTTGGAAAAGATTCTCCGATAAAACAACATAATTCCCGGGTTTCTCTCGGTTTTTTTTTTTTTTTTTTTTTTTTTTTTTTCTCCAGGGTTTCCCGGATTCCCGGCCCGTTAAACACCCTGGGAATGGAGGAAAGAAAATCTTCTAGCAAAGGGATCTAAATAACGAAATTTTCCTCATTTCTTTTATTTTTCACATTTTTCACACAGAATAAAAGGATAGGATACGAAACCCTTTTTTGAAGATGCATTTCGCTTCCTTTGACTAATTTTTGATAATATAATCTTAATTTTTTAGGATGTACATTTTCAACCTGAGAAAGTTTTCAAATTCTAAAAAAAATTGTTAATCATTTTTAGAACAAATTTTTATTTAGCAAATTTAAACCAATTTTTTGTTTTGTTAATTTTACACAAGTTATGAGGGATCCAAAAGGAAACTTTCAAATGCGAAGGCAATTTCAATTTCCAAAATGAGTGTTTCTCGATCCACCCAGTATACTGGTAGCAGTATAATATATTAATTTGTATTGACTATTCCAGCTTATACCAGAATTACCAAGCGACTTGCTCTGGCTGATCAAGCTGGGCGTGAATATTGGTCCAAAGATAGTGATGGCCTTTATCTGCATTTTGGCAATCACCGGTGCCGGCCTTGTATCTCTCTCGATGGTAGGCACCCTCTGGGTCTTAAATCAGCAGCAGCAAGAAGATGAGAATGGCAGAAGAGACAGTTGCGATCTTAGGATACCTTTGGGCTATGGCCAATACACAGGCATTCGCATCCTGCCTGCCATTAAGAAAATAACATCCCGAACGGATCTCTTCGTTTAAGACTTGTCACAATTACCTAAGAATTTTTTAGTTTTCTAGACAAAAATCCACGAAAGAATGGGCCGCGCAGCTTCCAGGTTGTATTCTCGCCTCTTCGTTCTTAACTCTCGATATCGGAAAGTGTGTACCTGAATTGATAACAAATTCTGCACATTTTTTCGGTATCGGGACAAATACAGACGTTTAAATTTAGCAAATTGAAAAAAGTTTGATTGTTATCGACTAATTTTGTAAATAAGTGCGTGTCTTGATTTATCGATGACAATAGGTGAACTGAATCTATACCCTGATCTTATCATTTTAAATCCATTCGTTTGGATATTTAAATGCTCAATGTCAAATATTCCGATTTTATCCTTCTTTTGATCCCAGTGGTTCGTTTCGTTCTAATGGCCAAAAAAATTATGTGCTCCAAATTTTAGCCAAATTGGTTAATAATCACCCCTATAGCACAAATCCCTGAAATATTTCCGTACGATTAACATGCTGAGAAAAAATGTAAAAAAAAATTAAAAATCCATATAACTTTCTCAGTTTTCGTCAAATTCTTCTATAAACCGAGGGCCAACAACCTTCTTTGAAACCCGAAATAAGTAGTATAAACATAAAAAAATTTCAAAATTGCGCACCCACAAAAGATGACCAAAGACGGTATTTTCTATAGTTATCAACAAAAGGGACCCAAATTTTGTGAAAAAATCTTTTTAATAACTATAAAGCATGTGCTGACATCAAAAATTTAAGAAAAATTTAAATATAAAAAAAGTTTGGCTGTTTATATTACAAAAAATTTATCAATTTCCCCATTTTTCGAGGAAAGTTTCTCAAAACTTGAAAAAAAGCAAATTTATTTGCAGAAATTATGTAACGGTCAGTGGCACCCGAAATTTTGAACAAATCTCTCAAGCTTAGGAAAAAAAGCAAATTTATTTTCAGAAACTGTGCAATAGTGCGTGACAGTTGATATTTTGAAAAAATCTGGGATAGAGGTTTAAACTGAAATTTCCAAATCAAATAATATTTTCACTTTTATTGTAAAACTTATTGGCAACAGTATTGTGAAACACTATGAATAGAATATACATTTTGCGAACAAATAAGTACATATATCGTAGGATTTATTCATAATGTCATCTGTCACTGACTATTACATAATTTCTGCAAATTAATTTACTCACCCTGTCAAGTTTAAAAGGTTTCCTTGAAAAATAGGATAATTGATCATTTTTTTTTGTAATCTGAACAGCCACCATCTTGGATATTTTCAAACTTTAATTTGCATAGTTTCTGCAAATAAATTTACTCTGCTTGTCAAGTTTGAGAGGCTTTCCTTGGAAAATAGGGAAATTAATTATTTTGTTGTCATCTAAACAAGATTTTTTCGCTAAATCTGGGACCCTTTTGTTAAAAACTATAGAAAATACCACTTTTTGTCATCTTTTGTGGGTCTGCCATTTTGAAAATTTCGAGATTTTTTATTTTCACTCTACAGTACTGTGCTGGGTTTGAAAGAAATTTGCGGTCCTCGGTTTGTAGAAGAATTTGACGAAAACTGAGGTTTTGCGGATTTTTAATTTGTGCTAGGAGGAAATATTAACCGATTTGTTCAAAATTAGGAGCACATCATTTTTTTGGCCATTACAAGCAAAACAATTTTGAAAACAAATTTTGACCACACGTTTAAGGGACACTCTAATGTCGATAAGAATCGACATTAGAGTGTCCCTTTTTCAGTTTCAAGAGAAAAGACGGACAAAAATATAAGAGTTGAAACTTTCAGAAATAAAGGGTACATTTAGGACGATTGCAGTGCGTTATAGTGAAAATTATCGCTCAACAATATTTCCATAATTTTAAGTAATTTTACGGGTTCGCTCAATTAGAATTATCACTTAGCTATTAATCAATTTACCATCGTCGTAAATTTAGTGAGAAAATACAGTGTGAAAGGTTTCTGGATTAAAGCTACTCCCTTCTTTTTAAATAAAAATTCTCTTCTTTTTCTAGAAAAAAATAGTCAGTATTCTTAAAATATGAACTATAGCTTTTCATAATTAATCAAGTATCTTGTCTGAATTTGTATTTCAAAGGTTAGAGTTAAGTAGCTGGATTCTAAATCTAAACTACTTATAAATTCGAAACTGACTTTATGTAATAAATTCGACACTATAAAGCCAGTGAAAATATGTATATATAAACATTCTACGCTCTATTTTCCAGAACGATCAAATAAACTTGAGCATTCATGACTTTTGTCAAGCAGATTACACATTTTAGATCTAATTTGTAGTTTGTATAATGACGACGATTGACGCGGAGAATATATTTATTAAGTGAGAACGACGAAAAAAACAATTTCTTAGATTATAGTGCCAATTTCATTTTTCGATATCGCTTTATTATGTGGGTTAATGGCGTAGATTTACTTAATAAGTTTTCACACTTAGGCGTTCTTTGTACTTTTTCATTAAAATTAAAAGAAACAAAAATGCGGAAAATGCAATAAAATTGTGATTTATGCTTTTTGGATGTCTGTACTCCGCGCTTTACGTTTCCCGTTTTTTTGTTTTAGGATTAATGACAATCAATTTTCGATTTTTGTCTGTTTTCTTTGTAATACTTTTGCTTATCTTCCACATTTCAATTAACTTCTTTTGAGTCATTTATATGTAGGTATTGGATGATAATTACTGTATGCGGAAAAAGAGAAAACATATTTATAAGAGCTTTCGATAATCAAAAAGTTAAGACAAACGAGTAAGAAGGTTTATTTCCGAGAGATATTTGTAAACTTCAAAATTAAAATATAATTACTTAGTCAATGAATTGAAGTCCAGAATACAAATATAAGACTGATTGGGAATAAGGACCCTGATGTGTGAAACTAAGAGAAAGACGGTTTTTTAGGTTTAAAGCGCTTGAATATGTATTTCAATAAACTTAACTACGTTTTATTAGAACTGCAGGGTTGTAAATCCTATTTTTATTTCTTTATGGGTATTTTATATCCTACAAAAAAACATCTCCGAAATATTCGCTAATTCTTTGCGTTTCTGAAAATTTTTCTCACTATAATAATCTCCTATGTGTAACTAAGAATGAAAACTTATCTATATTTCCAATAAAGTGATATTAACGGTGACTTAAATGTATTGTTAATGCACTTAATGCAAAAATTCTTGAATTTAAAATGCCTAAAATTGAAATAATTTACAATCAATTTTACACACAATCGGGTCCCTTTACTTGAAATAATTTAGTCAAATGCAATCGGTGTAACATGAGAATTTTTTTTATTGAGAAGTATAAATAAAATTAAAAAATAAATCGATTCTAAATTGAAACAATAAAAATTTACTTTGTACGAAAATACAAATATTTTTGTACATCAAACATGTATTACATACCTAAAATATTAAAAAAATACATTTTAACTGCACTAGGGATCCAAATAAAAGTTTTATTACAATTAAAACCTCTAATTGGGCTCTTATACTCTTCTTACATCGTTTTCGATCCCCAATCGCAGTACAAGACATCGTGTGTGACATTATTATTTTAAGGGAAGTTATGAATTTCTTGTTTGCTAGAGAAAACTACCAGCTAGAGTTATAATTATATATACATGAAGTAAAACTATTTACGTTTGTATTCCATGTTTGCTATATATTTCAAAGCGAAAACAATAAAACTCGTAGAAACTCGCAGTTCAAAGAAAAATACTTTTCATATTTCCCACCCAACTATTAAGTTTTCAAAACATTTTTACATTAATATAATATAAAATACATAATTATGAATACAAATTAAAAAATACTCTCTCAGGTAATAACACTGTAAAAAAACTGTAAAACAACAAACAACTTTACGTATTCACAATAATTATTTTGTATCAGTATATCCATCACGCAATACAATAACAGTCGTAAAAAATATTTCCTGGTGTTTTACACTTTACCGTTGGGAAAATTTCACAGCAGAAACATTAAAAATACTTTTAAAAATATTTAGAAATAAACATGAAATCACAATTGTCGTTCTTTTCCACTTTTACTTGAAGAAATAACCAAACTTGTCACCTCAAAGTAACACCTCGATTATTGCCATTTTCTCTCAAATAAAATACAGCACTCGTATTTAACCGCGGTCAAAAATTCCCAGTAGGTAAAGCGAAATATTGCATTTTGAAATCACTCAGCATTTTATAAACCTGTTCCATTTCAGGTCTTTCTTTCGCTAATTTTTTGGAACATAATTGCCCCAAGCGAATAAAATTACCAAAAGCTCTAGAATCAAATCCTGCTTTCTTATCCATTAAAATCTCGAAGTCTTGATCGCCCCAATTATCAATTAAATCTTTCAAAAACTTCCATTTTGGCCTACTATTGTCGTAAGCTAGTTTTCCAGTTGCTAACTCAAAAAGTACAATTCCGTAACTGTAGGTATCAACCTTCGTAGAAAGATTTTTGCCATCAATGAAATCTTTAGGTAGATATGGTGGTGTTCCGTAAATCTTGTTGACCTTAGAGATGAGAAACATAATTAGAAATCAAGTTGATAGTCAGAAGAAAAAAATGATCTATGAGAACCAACTAAATGTAAAATTTGTTAAATTAAATTCAGAATAAATCAAAATTTAAATTCCTCTTCAAAGTCCAACATTCAAATTTAACTACGAAATTGTTGGGAATTAAAAAAAAACAAGAATCTAACGATCAAATTGAATTTCAACAAATTATAACTCACAAAAGTGTCGGACAACTATGCAATGATTTCTTTGGATGTTGCTGCAATATTTCAGAGTATACCTTTTGAATTATTTTAAAAAGCAATTTTAAATAGATGGGATAGGATTAAAATACGTACTCGATTAATTGTTAAATTGTCTTGAAAAGTGTATTCAATGATCCGAAACGTTGGTCGATTTTTTGTAATTTTTTTTTTATTGTGATTTAAAAAATAAATAACAATAAAAAAGGTGAGAGAAAAAATAAGGATGGGGATTTGGAGGTTGCCTTCTGTTTTTTCTCTCTTTATTTATTTATTTTTTAACTTGACTGGAGACTTGATCCTTAGATTTTTTTAAATTTCCAAATTTGAAAAAATGTAATTAATTAAAAGACAGTTAAACTTACTTTCATCGAATCTGTTTCAGGCCCTTCTCGCGCTAAACCAAAGTCTCCGATTTTTGGATCAAAGTTTTTGTCTAGTAGAATATTTGCACTTTTGATATCCCCATGAATCAATGGCTTATCGCCGATAGTGTGTAAGTATTGCAGACCTCGCGCGGTTCCTTTGGCGATATTGTAGCGTTGCTCATAAGAAAGAGGTTTTGTTTTATGCTTTAACACAAGTCTATCTTCCAAAGATCCATTCAGGATGAATTGATAAACGAGACAAGGTGCATCCCCATTTACACTATAAGCGTATAAAGATAAAATATTATCATGAGGATGAGAGTTTAAAATCTTAATTTCCTGCAGTGATTGTTGTAACTGGGTTTCATAGTCTTCATCAGATTTTCCAGCGCGACGTACTATTTTCTTTATTGCGACGTCAGTATTCTTCCAATTACCTCTATAAACGATTCCATATCCTCCTTTCCCTAAAATTTTTCGTTGATCCCAATTATCAGTTGCAATTTTAAGTTCTTCAAACTGTACAAGAGGCAAATTCGCTTCTCTGATTTCGCCGGGAAGATTTCGCAGAGCATTGGACGGTGGAAACACAGTTGGTGATTCGGGAAATAGATTGTTTGAATTGCTTGGAGGAGGAAATGGACTTACAGATTTTCTTGGACGATTCAATATTTTACAAGATTCTTTCATGATACACACTTCAGGTATAATTTTTGGAATATTTGGCTGGACTGATATAGCTTTGTTGAAATTTTTCGTGTCTATGCCCAGTTCCCTGTCTTTGCGAATCACCCTTTGCAGGTTTCCTTCTCCCTTGTCTATAAGTATGTGGTATTTCGGATCCACCAAATGCTTTAAAACGTGCATGGCTTGATAGTGATGCATTCTTGATAAAAGAACAAAGAGTTCTGCAATTGTATGGTTAAATTGACTCCACATTATCAGAAGTTCGTCTGTGGGATTCTTCTCATTCCGAAGTTTCTGAATGGTGTCGAAATCAAATTGCATCCGTTCGGATCCTGAAACGATACAATTTTTTAAATTTAGATTATAAACGTATCCGAAATTGATGGAAATATTGACTTAGAAGCCTTTTGACGATTATTAAAGTGTTCCGTGTGTTCAGATTGATGTTTACATAAAACAAAAATGTAGAAATCTTTAGCGAAATATTGTTCTTTTCTCCGGTAGAGATATTTTTAAAATATATCAAATAAGCAAAAGATATATTTTAGAATTAAGTTTTAATTTTGTTAATACTAGAAAATAAGTCACTTGTTATTAAGTTAATTTTATTCATTTCATGAAGTTATGTACAAAGCAAACGAAAATAAAAGTGACTTATAAAAATGCAAGAAAACCGTAATTTTACCCAACGGCTCAATTTTTTGTAAAGTATCGTTCAATAATATCAAGACTCCATGCTTTCATAGTTAATAATTATTCTTCTCTATATTTTTATAAATACGAAGATAATTTTTTCCTTAAGGGGGGATCCTCATATAGATGGACAAGAATTGACTCCACCTTTGTGAATTTATTGTGACAAAACTATACAATATTTTTATTTGAAAATTTTACAGTGTATTCTTGACGTGTTGAAAATACATACTATATTTTTTATTTTACATAATTTTCATTAGGGGCGAGGGTAAAAAAAACAAAACCAATAAACTTTTTTTCCGCAATTTGGCGTGCAAGTTCACCGTCGCGTCATCTCCCTGAAACCTAAAAAAAGGATTTTTCTGTTATTGTAAGGTCCAGATCTCGTCGATATACCTAATTTTAGGGTATACAAAAATTCTATGACAAAATGGCGGACTTTTCAAAAAAAAAATTAAAAAGTTTTTTCATTATTATTGCAAATTAACGGTTAAATAAATTTTTTTTTTTCAAAACAAGTAGGTATATCGACGAGATTATTAAATTATCTTTCAAATGGTTTTTTTTTGTTTGTAAGTTGAAAATTCACTAAGTTATGTTGCACGCCAAATCGAAAAATCAAGAAATTTTTTTTTCGAGAAAAACGCATTTTAGACCCGAGCGCGCACCTACCTACCTGCGCTGCGCGCCGAAGGACGTTAGCGAAAATACGTATAGCGGCTAAACCAATTTAAATTTCGGTTTGAAATTTTGACAGTATATTCTCATCGCGCGCGGCTCGCTGCGCTCGCAAGTTTGAGCGCGCCTAGGGCGCGCGACTGTTGGATCTCGCGCTTCGCGCTCCATCATATATTTATCTCGCGCTTCGCGCTCGATTATGTATTCACCTCGCGCTACGCGCTCGGGCGTATTTACATCGCGCTTTACGCTCGGCTCCTCTAGATTTTTGAACTTCGTGTTCGACTTCGATGAAAAGAAAAAGTTTTGTTTACAAATATTATAAAATTATCAAAACCTCTACATATTAAGTGATTGTTACATTTGTTTTTATTTTAGACTGAAAAGGAACTTTATTTACTCAAGGTTCTATCGACCTTAAGGAACACATTCTCATCCAGACACTCGCGCTTCGCGCTCCATATTTGATTTGAAAATCATTTGAACCGTATGATAGAAACAAAAAAGTTTGAGCGCACTTACGGCGTGCGATTTGGTAAATACACTGAGTGCGCACTTTGTGCTTCGTGTTATATGTTCTTCATATACAAATTACTAAATTTGTATTTGATTTCAAATGAAAAGTAATGATATAATTCAGGCGACAAATTTTATTAGTTAACATTTTATTTTAGCTTGTGTCGTTTATCAAAAAAGTTAATTTTTTCATTTTGAATATATTCTTAACACAAAAATTGATTACAGGATTGTAAGTCTTTTTTGAATGCGCAATTTTTGTTCATTTATATGTTTTCGTACCTTGCATTGTTTTTTCAAAAATTTGATTTTTTGTACTGTCAACGTTATTTTCACGAATAAAACAAAAACCACGCATCCTATCGAAACATGAGTCACAATAAATTTGTACCCCTTCCTTGGATGAACAAATTTTGTTTTGGTCATTTTTTCGTAGCTGGTAATATTCGTCTGAAAATTTGATTTTTCTATTTTCAATGCTGTTTTTTACGAATAAAACAAAAATTACGCTTCATATCAAAAAGTGAATGATAAGAAATTTGTAGATCTTTCTTAGGTGCACAATTTTGGTGAGATGATCTTTTCTGGTATCTTGCATAGTTTGACAGCAAAATGGCTTTTTTGATTTTTCATTAATTTTTTGTGCGATCAAAATTTGAATTTTTTATTTTTCAAAAAATTCAAAAAGTTGTTATGAAAATGTTATAGGGTGTTCAGGAATCAACGTTTTTCTCCTCTTGACTTTTTTCATTTCGTGCGTTTTTCGGCTTAAAATGTTATTTTCGTTTGTTTTTTGGAATTTTGAAAATGCTATAACTCCAGTACACCATTAAACCATTTCCCTTTCAGGGTAGGCGTGACACTACCCGATTCGGGTAGTGTTTCTAGGTTTTTCTTGTAGTTATAAATAACTACAAGTGTGGGCTCACCACACCCACGATGTGCCAACAGCACTCATGTCAGTATTCTTGAATGGTCACCCATCCAAGTACTAACCGCGTCCAACGCTGGTTAACTTCAGTGATCTGACGAGAACTGGGTTTTTCAGCGTGGTATGGCCGTTGGCCATAAGTAATAAGTAATTTTTTTTTATCACGAAAAGTCATGAGAATATTTTGTTCGTCATTTTGCGTACTACTAATAACCGTACATAGAATTTTCAAATCTTCAAAAAAAGTGGTCTCCAAAATTTTCAAAATGTGCTCACTTTTTGGATTTTCATCCAAAATAGCTGGTTAACGAACTCGTTCTCTATTTTTCGGCCATAAAAAAGTGTGCCAAAGCTCAATCAAATCTGATAATTTTTTCGAAAGTTATCGTGGCTACAGACAGACAGACAGACTACAGACAGACACCTTGGTAAAAATCGTTTTTTCTAGCTCAGGGGTCTCAAAACGTGGAGATTTGATGAAAACCGACTATGTCAAATTTTACATAAAACCAATACCTTCTCATTAGAATGAGAATGTAAACAATCTTTTTTTTGAACCATCTATATGAGGATCCCCCCTTAAAATAGAATAAATTAAAAATTTGTAACCACTATAAGAAAATTATGGAAAATCTGCATGATTGGTAATTGGCAATACAAAATTATGTACTAGCTCGGCAAAGCTCAAAAAGATTAACATTCGAGGGGTTAAACACTGTTGTAATCTTATGTACAGTTACACTCTTCTGTGTAATCTATGCAATCTCTGTGGCGGATGATACTGGGACCCATAGTGAATTTATTAGGACTATAAGCACATCCAGAAAGTAACCGGAAGTAGATATATTTCATGATCGAAGAAAAAATATAACATGTGTGCTTATGGCACTCGCCAAGTTTAGATGCGTTTCTCTTGAAAATCGATTTTTCGAAGTTAAAATTTCAAAAATGCCCCGGTGACTCGTTTTTCAACTTAGAGGGCTCGTCTTAAGCCTTAAATGCCGGAAATTTATCCAGCAACATGTCCTTATACGACCCTCCATACCGGCCGTAAGGCCCTTTTAATGCGGACGCCCACATATACGCACATACTAAAAACCAACGAAAATAAAAGTGTTCAGAACAGAAATATAAATTAGTTGATCATGGTACCTTTATATCCCTTATATCTGTATCGCTAAATAATTATTGAATTTGTTGAATGGAAGGGTGTGAGGAGATCAGTTCGCTGGCGAATCGAGAACGGAAAACACAAAATCGCGACTCGAGTATGTTCTAAATATTTTCAATAATATTACGTTTGCCTGAACCAAGTATTAAGATTTGGTAATATGTACTCCCTTCCCAATTGAACCGCCGGATGAAAGAACCAGGCCGACGCTCAAAACGCGTAAAAGTATTGTCCAATCGTCTCAAAAAATGAAAATTTTCAAAATCGAAAAATCAATTTTTTGAAAATGCAGAATTGTAGAGAATAAGGAAATGAAACTTTTTCCCATTAGAATTTTTTTCGCCGAACGTTTATTTTTAATAATAAAAACGAAATATTGAAAAAAAGTTTCTCCCTGATCTAATTAAGTTTTAAAACTTGAAACGTTCTAACAATCGCGTATTGTTTAATAATTTTTAATTGCAAAATGAGGTCAATCGATAATTGTGTTTTCTTGGTTTCGCCGGTAAAAAATATGTAGGTCACTTCGACTTTCAAACAACTTCAAGTGAGAGATTTGTTCAGCAATGTTGAATGAAGTTTTTTGGAAAATCTCATATCTATTCGTTAAAAATTCATTGAGATATTCACATTTGGAAAAAGTACTCGACGTCTGCCCGCGCAGACTGAACTTCGAGAACGCTGCCTGACAGAGCAGTCCTCGCGACGTATTAGCTAACAGCGCTGGCAGACGTTGAGTACTTTTTCCAAATCTGAATATCTCAGTAAATTTTTAACAAATCGATATGAGATTTTCTAAAAAACTTCATTCAACATTGCTGAACAACTCAATCATTGGAAGTTGTTTGAAAGTCGAAGTTACCTACATACTTTTTACCGGCGAAACCAAGAAAACACAATTAATGATTGACCTCATTTTGCAATTAAAAATTATTAAACAAAAAGGGATTGTTAACTTTTTCATGATTACCTAGGCATCACTAGAGTATTTTGAATATGTCCCGCAAATATGAACTCATTTCAATAATATTTGGCCGAGTTAGAACGATTTAAGTTTGAAAATTTTATTAAATCAGGGAGAAACTTTCTTTCAATATTTCGTTTTTATTATTAAAAATGAACGTTTGAAGATTTCCTTATTCTCTACAATTATACGTTTTCAAAAAATTAATTTTTCGATTTTGAAAATTTTCATTTTTTGAGAAGATCGGACAATACTTTTACACGTTTTCGAGCGTCGGGCTGGTTCTTGCATCCGGCGCGGCGGGTCAATTAGTAAGTCAACGGTAAATACGTTAACAGTATGGAAAACCTTATTTAAAGCAACTTTGGGACCTTGACACATCACACTTCCGGTTTTTCAGCCAATCAGCAATGCTTCATTTCCCCGCTCTCTAAATATGAATCAGTGACAAATTCACAGATTAAAATAGTAGTTGGACATTTCACTGATTAATCAATGATTCCAGACTTTTCACTAATCAATTCAGTAACCCCAGAGTAAATCATGCGAGACATAACTTCTAAGTTTTAAAGCAAAGCGTTGTTGTTATTCTTTTACTTAAGTAGCAAAAATAATTTTTGAATTTTCGGACTGTAAGTGTGCTGAATTTACTGCGCGAAGAATATACTCTAACTCGTATAAAAAGTACTTACTTGACGGGTGTATACATGACAGTCGAATCTTGAAAGTAAAGAAATATGCGAGGTTTTTTTTGTCATTTAGAAGTATCAAATCGTTTCACATTTTTTAATATTTTATCACATGTATGGGTTTTAAGTTTTTACTATGATACTTATAATATATCGACAAATGAGGCAAAAACGATAAAATCGATATCACCACTTTTCGAGGTGAGTCATCGAAATATGGAGCTTTGCCAAAAATTGTCATCAATTAACTGATGATTTATTTTAAAAAATACTAAACAAGATTTTTTTAAATAATATAATTATTTGACAAAAAGTTTGATTCATCCTAATGACTACAGTGACATTTAAATATAAAGAGTAACTCAAAAAGTAACCTTTGTGTTTTAAAATTTCTGATTCAGCCAACCTAAATACATATTAAGCAAATGACAAATTTCCGTTAATTTCATAAGGGACTCTATCACAAATATTATAATCAGAATGAATTTCAAATTTCTAAATATGGATTTTTTAGAGTTTGTAGCTTAAAGTGCCTGCATTATTATAATATTGATTTTATTTGCATTTTAATTATAACTCATTATTTATCATAAAAAATATCTGTCGATCCTCGACTATTGCTACACCCTCAGTACTATAATTGGTTCCTTTACCCTTTATTTGAAGATTAGTGACTCATTTTTGAGACTGAAAACAATACAGTTGTAGGGAACGTTTTTTCTGAAAAAATAAGTCAGGATTTATTTTAATTAAAAAATTTTCATTGTAATTTTTGTGCTTTCTTTGAAATTTATCTGAAAACTTGGCGAAATATTTTAAATTTTTGTTCAATCTTTGAAATCTATCTGAAATCTTTATCCACCATGAAGGTGGATACGTGCGTCAATATCTTTGACAAAGCATACTATTCTTGGAATTTATATTTTTTCACATTATTCATATTAATAGTAACCAAAAGCTTCCGAAACCTTTACTTTTTTTAGTTTTAACGAATAATGCGTTTTGTTTCATCAATTAATGTGGTGTGACGCACGTACACTTTGTCGGCTTTTTCGTGGAAATGCCCATAGTTGTAAGAAAATAGGGAAAAATTACATTTCCGGCGCTGTTTGACATACAAAGATACATTTAAACAATTTTAAAATAATTTAAATACAAAATGCAATTCATTATATTCATACAAAAACTCGAAAAAATCAAACATTGTAACACATCAAGTACTGACGAGTTTATACAAAAAATGATAACGAACTTCATTATACAAAAACTCTCACTTTACTACGTGTATTCTAAATTGTAATACATACTTAGCATTAACCAACTTCATTTTTATGGGTATTGTGCCAAAAATTCAAGAAAGAAAGTATGATTATGGATAGATGTTACTCCAAGTTTTTTTACGCCTTGGGAAGTAATGAATAAAATGTTTAGAAATGGAAAAAATGATAACTTTTTTTCTATTTCTGACAACTCTTCCAGACTTTATTGAATATATGTAATTAATGCGACACTTCGATAGCGGACCGCTATCCTCATCAGGCATTTACATCTAGATGTTAGTTGAACTCATATTTAAATTTTGTAGTAAAATTGATGCATCTTTTTTGTGCAGTTAAATAAAAATTTTACATTGTCATTTGCCGGTGTTGGCAGATTATTTGTTGAGTTTAGAAAGATATCAAGATGTTTTTTCATAATTAAAATTACTATTCTCAAATTGTTTTATTATAATTTCATTTTGAATGTGTAATAGAGAAAAATTTCTGAGCGCCAGTCACTTCGTACTTGCGCTCAGAAAATTTTAATTACGCCTTTTTAAACATAACTAAAGTATAACTACTGGTAACTAACAGTATAATGTATTATTACTAATAACACACTTTATTACACAATCAAAATGAAATTATAATAAAACAATGAGAATAGTAATTTTAATAATCAATTTCTAACCTCAGAAAATAAGCTGCCAACACGGAAAAAACGACTCCGAATGTAAAATTTTAATTTAATTGCACAAAAAAGATGTATCAATTTTACTCCAAAATGTAAATAGTAGTTTAACGAACACCTGGATGTAAACGCCTGATGAGGATAGCCTTTCTAAACATTTTATCGAGAGAAAAAGGTTTTCCGGAGTGAATTTAGGATCGACCTATTGCCAATGTTATTCATATTTTTCTACAATTATTAACAGAAAAATTCCGAAACTTTTACTATTTTAGGTTAGGTTTAAACATATTTACCTGCTAATTCCTCCCATTTCCCATTTTGGTTTAAAATTTTGCATAAATCCATTCGAACAAAGTAGCCCATTTCGTAAATGTATTTGGCCTTATTGACATTCGAATCAGAAGACATTTTTATTATGTACGCACAAAATCTTGTTCGGTTAACCGATCAGGATCAACCCAACCATCTCTGACCCAACTTACTTACACCATGACTCACACGCTGTCAGCTGTATGTCAGCAGATAATAGTCTATATATCAAAGTCATATGTCTTGTAGTACAATCTCTGGACAAACCTAGAGCTCTGTCAACAGTTTTTGATTTTTTTGATTACTGCAATTTTGTTTTGAAAAGGATGAGCCGAACAGAAATTTAAAATTCTACCTGAATATGTACTTTTCCTATACCAATTGGTAATAATATTACCATCCTGACCTTTAATAATTACTTGTATGTCCAAAAAACTGATTTTATTATTTTTCTCTATTTCATGGGTAAATTGAAGTTTTGGATGAAAACTGTTAAAAGCATCGATAACTGTCTGCAACTTTGCTAGAGGAATACATAATAAGGTGTCATTAACGTACCCAAATTAAAAGGGCAAAATAAAATCTAGCTTCTTGAACTCCAAATGTTCCATAACTATTTCGGCTAAAATCGGAGAAATTACTGAACCGGTTCAGTAATTCCCATAGGTCTATATGGGAGTACCAAACTTATTTTGCCTATAAAAAGATCCATTGAATTTAAAATAAGTTGAGTTCATAATAAAAACAAAACAAACAAGAATTAAACTTTTTAAAACTCCAAGGTAAAATATATAATAATAATGTGAATTATTGTAAAAGTGATTTCAGATTTCACAGCCGAAAATCCTCTCCGAACAGTGAAAATAGGGTGATTATTCAAGAAAATTGGGGAATTAACATAGGTACCATTTTCCTAATATTTCAAGTCGAAATATATTGCATTTTCAACTAAAAAGTTTCGACAGAAGAGTTCAGTTATGTAGCTGAAAATTCGAATGCGTTAGAAAATATTTGACTTTCAAATCCGAGAAAAATGAATTTTCGACTAAACAGTTGCATTTGCAACCAAATAGTTGAACTTTCAAGCAAAAAAGAAGGATTTCTAACGAAATAGTTGAATTTTCAACATACAAATATGAGTATTTAACCAAATCATCGAATTTCCAAACCAAACAGATTAAACGAAAACCAAAAATAGTTGCTATTTCAACCAAATAGTAGAATTTTCAAATAAAAAGAATGAACTTTTAAACAAAAAAACGAATTTTCTACCATAAGATGAATTTTTAATCTAAAAGAACCAATTTTCTATTTAAAAAATACAAATATTCAACAAAACGGTTATATTTTCGAACAAAAGAGATGAATTCTGAACCAATAATATATAATAGTAGACTTTTTAATTGAAAACAATTACCTTTCATCCAAAAATAGTTGGATTTTTTTATTGGGTTCTATTAATTCAGTTCGTATTTAAGCGAACGTACTGTCTTGAAATTGTCTTGAAAACAGGGGAAATTATGGGAATAGGGGAAAGCGTGCACCCTTTCCCCTATTCCCATAATTTCACTGACTTCACACGTGAAGTCAGTGATTGATCTCAATGAAAATTCTGCGAAAGAAGGCAACTGATGTTATTTTAGAATATAAATTTGTGACACGTTCCGCAAGAAAAGAGCCCATTTTGTCGATCATACGTATTCGCGTTATTGTTATCCAGGATCTAAAATATAGATTCTTGATTTTCGATAGAAAATCATACTTCAAGCTGTGCTCTATTTGACAACATACCTTTATGTCCCCGAAATGACAGGAAGAGTGTCAATTTTAAATTTGAAGACAAAATATATAACATGTTTTCAAATTCAAATCAATGAAACAATGCGCATGGACCATCATGGCGGAGTATTGAAATCAGCTGTTTCCGGATTTTTCCAGCCGGTTTCTTGTATTTGTTGACGAGTTTGACGTTACGAAGATCATTGTTCATTATATTTCAAAAAAGTTATTTTCGATAATGTCTAAGTTATTAAAAATCGATGGAAGTTTGGGCGAAGGTGTAAGTAAAATAAATTAATATTTTTTATACAATTTTATTGCACGTTTCAATAGTTTTCTTTGCTATAATTGAAAAAAAACTGTTCAAAACTATTCTTCTCAATTCTTCTATATTATTTTGAAGGAATATGGATAAGAGAAATTTTGTTTTCTTTTTTAAAGGAAAGATTTGTACATTTTATAATGCTGAAATACATTTGATAAATATGTCTGAAAATTTATAATCTGGCAATGAGAAAAATAATGAAAATATGTTTAGATTAAAATTCTCATGTGAAGGCATTCTTTCTTATTTACATATATTGAATAGAAATAATCCTATAATCTAATTGAGATTTCAGATATATATTTATTAAATGTTGAAAAAGTTTATTGCACATTTAAGTGTTTTATTGTATTTAAAATTCCTTTTACAAAATAGGGAGGACAAGTATTGCGAGTGGCCCTCTGCTTGAGTGCACTTTATAGAATTCCTGTTGAAATTGACAATATTCGAGCCGGTCGTCCTAAACCTGGTTTGGCTGCTCAACATCTGAAAGGTACTTTTTTTTTATCGAAGTATTGAAACGAAAGCTAGTATTTAAACGGAGGTATAAACACAATTGAAACTTACTCGTGAACTAGAAATTGTGTAGATTTTTAAATATTTGAAATGGGAAACCTATATAAATAATTAAGCATTAATCAATTTTCAATCTTTCAAATTATCTTAAAATTCAATGAAAATAATGATTAAAGGAATAATTACGCTGGAGTAGGTCACAACAAATTTCTAAATGTTTTATATAATTTATTGGAAATTATAGAGGATAGACAGTTCAAAGACTCTCCGTAAAAATCCATTATTTAGTTGCTTTTAATGTTTTTAAGAAACAATCTCGAGCTACGTTTCCTAACACAGGGTTGTTACAGAAATCGGATTTCAAACTTCCAGCATATTTCCAGGTTTTCCAGGTCAACTTTTGACAATTTCGAGAACAACTTTAAAAAATATTGTATTCAAACTTTAAACTCAAATCAATTTCAAAGCATTCTACTTCCCAATATAATGTTCAGAAAAATTCTTGTAGTTATATTTATAATAATATTTTTGTTTTCAATTCTTTTAAATCTTTAAAGCTTTCGTGCTATTATCAGGTAAAAAATTCATGTTGTTATTATAAAAAATGAGGCACTTTAGCGACCGCTTAAAAAATAGCCTTTCGAATATTAATCCATTCGAATTTATGATTAAATTAACTAGAATTTTTAAACAATTGTTTAATTAATTTTTTTTTAATTATTAATATTTTTTGCCTATATATTAAAAACCTATCAATCTGAATTTCTAATGTTAGCAAAAAAGTACTTAAATAATTATTGAAACTTAAAAAAAAGTGCAATAAAAATTTCCAGGCTCTTTTTCAAAATTCCAGGACTTTTCCAAGTTGTTTTTCATAATTTCAGCTTTTTTCTAGGTTCTGTAGCAAATCTGTTAACCTCTCTCGATTTCTAAACAGGTCATCGCCTCTCGTAGAAAGGTTAGAGATGGAAGAGAACTCATTCATGCATAATTGAAAAATATCACATATTGACTTCCAAATAAAACTATTTTAACTATGAATAGTACAATTAATTGTTATAAAAATTTAGTATGAAAGTCAAGTTTGTTATAACGCTCAAAATCAGTTTTTCGTATCTCACATTTATTCCTTTTCATATCTCGGTAAGATTTCTTCTATCCAGTTGTGTTAAATATTATGGTTCAACTTTTTGGAACAATTTTTTTGGCATATTCCTATAAATTCAAGTGACCTACTCTCAAAAGTGACCCACTCTTGTATAGTTTCCCCTAAAATAAAAGTCGTTTGGTTAGTAAAATTAATTTTTAATTTATGATAATTTTAGGAGTAGAGCTCGTGAAAGAAATGTGCAATGCCAGAGTTGTTGGAGCGCATATAGGCTCGACACGCCTGGAATTTCATCCAGGCCCTTTAGAAGTTCGAAGACGAGAATATGTTGCAGATACAAAAACAGCCGGATGTATTGGTTTATTAGCACAAGTTGGACTTCCTTGCGCTCTTTTTTCTCCTTCTTCAGAACCAATCACTTTAATTCTGAAAGGTGGAACAAACGTGCCCATGGGACCACACATAGAATATCTTACAGAGGTCTTCAAACCCATTCTTAATAAGTTTGGAGCCGATTTCGATTTCTCAGTCATAAAAAGGTTTCTTTCATTTTTAGTCCCAAGTTGACGCTAATGAATTTATCCTCTAAAATAAATTTTAATATTATTTCAGAGGGTATTATCCAGCAGGAGGTGGCGAATTCCATCTAAGAATAAAGCCAGTACAACATTTGAATGCTGTGGAATTAACAAATCCAGGAATTCCTTCCCAGATCACAGGCTGGTCTTACGTCGCTGGGGCTGTTCCCATAAATGCAAGTATTCTAAAAGAAAATCTAAATCACTGAACAGGGGCCGACGATTAAATATTTTAAATCCGTTGAAATCACTATAGGTCCTATAAGATTCTTTTAAACCAAATGAAATGTTTTGAACCCATTAAAATCCTTGGAAATTCCTTGACATTTGTTAAATCTCTTGAATAATATCTCTTTGAATATTTTTAAATGCCATAAAATATTTCAAATCCTTCAAATCCCTTGAAATTTTTCTAATTTCTTGAAAATTCCTTGGAATGTTAAAAAATACCCTAAAATCTTTTAAATCATTTGAAATCACTTCAAATTCTTGAAATCTTTTGAAATATACTAAAATCTTACAAATCCTGTGAAATCGCTCCAAATCTTCCAAAATTTAAGGCAATTCTTTAAAACCGCATGGAATGTTGGAAATCCTGTAAAATCCTCTGAAAGATTGGAAAGTCTCTTCAAAGTTTCTGTTTAAATCCCTTAAAAATCACGTGAAATCACATAACAAGCTTTTGAATTTTTTTGCATTCTTTGAAGTACCTTAGAATCATTGAAAATACTCTACAAACTTTGAATCCTATGGAATCCTTAATTTTTAAATCTCTTAAAATCCCTTGAAAGTTTTTTTGTAGTAATATTATATCCCTTAATTCGTTCTTGTGAATTTTATTGAAGTGCCTTAAAATCTTTAAAATCTTTTAAAATTCCCTAAAACGTTTGGAAGCTTTAAACAATCGTTAAAATAATTAAAATCCTCGAAAATTCTTATGATTTTTTTAAATGCTGTTGAAATACTTAGGAATACTTTTAAATTCCTTGAAATCTCCTAAGTCCATTTCAATCCGTGGCAATCTTTGAAATCTTTTCATCTCTATCAAAAACTTTGCGTAATACTACTTTTAGGACTGGTCAGTAAGACTTTTACAAGACCGCGGTTTGTGAATCCCATCCCGCTTCTGTTATCGAATAAAAAAATAATAATCTGTTTTCAGGAATCTCATAAAATGGCCAACGACGCCAAGAATATTATCAAACAAGGACTTTCCAATCATGACATTGCAGTTCCACCCATCGATATTTTAGCTTACAAAGAAGAGAGAGACACTGCAGTTGGAAATGGGTCTGGTATCAAGTAAGTAATTGAAACTAATGAAATGTTTAAACAAATTCTTAAAAAATATAATTTTCTTATTTCTTAGCGTCGTTTGTACAACAAGTACCGGATGCATTTTTGGTGGCTCGGGTCTAGGATCAAAAAGGGATCAGACAGTTCCAGGAGTCGAGGCCGGAAATCAAATCTTGACTCCACTTTTATCAAACTCTTGTGTTGATGAACATTCACAAGATCAGGTAAATAATTAGTAGACTTTTAAAGTAAAAATCTGAACTTCAGACTAATTTTTCTTTTCTTCCAGCTGGTCATCCTTATGGCTCTTGCGAAAGGAACTTCAAGAGTCTCCATAGGGACAAAAGAACTAACTTGCCACACAGAAACGGCAATTAAAGTCGCGGAAATTATGTTAGGCGATAGAGGTTTACGTTTCAACCTTTCAAAAAGTAGTGACGGAGATCTCGCACCCCACATTTTAGAATGTGAAGGCATCGGTCTATTTAATGAGTTTCTTAAGTAATTATAAGCAATTGCCGTCAAATTTGTTAAAACATTGTCGTATTTTTCTTACGAGTAGCTGAAAATCTTTTGTAATGCAAGATTTTTAGCTACGATTTATTAAACGTGATTCATTTAAAATGGAAACTAGTTTCAGAAATACAACGTTTTCTACCTAAAAAACAGAACATCCAATCTCAAAGCATTTATCATCTTATATACATTATACAGCGTGCTTAAAAACTGTCTCACAACTTTCTTATCTTTACGGAATATCATATGTACAAGACAAATAAACTCGCGTCGTTTACGTTAAACACAAAACGTATACTCACTCTTGAGCTAATAAAAATTCAAACAGACAATATGATTGTTTTGAAATCTTTCTGAAAGATGGAGAATGATTAGAAAACTAAAAACCTACTCAGTCTCTCTTTATAGATTTTTACTTTAATTGAAATCGATCACTCTTGGTGTGGTCTGAAAAATGGTTCCATAGCTCGTAGAAAATCCATCTCGAAGTTTTCGCCCGAAAATCGAGTGACGGAAGCTCTGAAATATAAATAATTGTAGGGAAATTTTCTAAAATATTGAATTAAATTTTATCTTGTGAAATAAAGATTGAACCTTGCTGCGAGTCTAATAGCGTCTCTTTCTTCTGGTTCCATATCGATAATCTCAGCTATTATCCTCGCATATTCTTCAGGTTCTGCTGCTAAAAATCCGGTTTGACTAGGGGATTGAGTTTCTATAATATCTGCTCTGAAAGGTAATAAATAATATTATTATGTGCTGGAAAACTTAATAAGGAAATAAGTTTATTAATAAAACTTTGACGAGAATATAAAAATATTTGAAAATGCGCAAACCTTGGACCACCAGAAGCATGAGCTATCATAATAAGACCAGCTGCCATGCATTCGACGACACTAATTCCAAAATGTTCGTTCCACATTGCATGGAGACCTATCATTCCCTTTTGTAATTCCGAAACCAATTCTGAATATGGGATATTCAGTTTGAATTCCACATTTTTGTCGAGAGATAGATGTTTCGCTACATCCTGCATGTCCTTTACGTGCGTCTCGTCCACGGAATTCCGGCAGGAACCAATTAAAACCAGTCGGGTCTAAATAGAAAAAAGGAATATGTAGGAATAATTTTTGGGATGGTAAACATTTTTTTGTTTAACGTCCGGGAAACAGCAGTGGCACTAAAAAATAATGAACATTTTGTTTGAACTTCATACAGATGATTTGTTAGAAAATTTCATATAAGAATGACGTTTCAGAATCAAACCAATTCCCTCATCAGACTTTCTTCAGCAAGTTTCTTGGTCTTTTATCAATTCTATCCTACGCCGAAAGCAATCTGATGAGGGAATCGGTCAGATTCCGAAACGTCATTCTTCCATGCAATTTTCTAATAAGTCGTCTGGATGAAGTCGAAGCAAAAGGTTTTTCCTTTTTTAATACCATAGAAAAGATAATTAAAACCTGTAAAATTACCAGGGCTAGGACTCACTTCAGAGATAAAAAATAGTGTCTATAGTAGAATACATTTTTTTAAATAGTAGCAAAATAGTGGCATGTATGTATGTATGTATACCATTAAGCCATTTCCCTTTCAGGGTAGGCGTGAATTTGAATTTTTTTAAATAATAAACTTATAATACAAATCACGCAGGCCTCGAATCGACTAGAATATTTTTCTACATTCTCATCCTAATGAAAAGGTACTGGTTTTATGTGAAAAAAGACTTTCGAGGATTCCACCAAATGTCGACGTTTTGAGGCTCCTAAGTAAAAAAAATAGTGTCGGTGTCTGTCGTCGTCATTGTCGTTGTCATCTGTATACCGGATAACTTCTGAAAGACTATTCGGATTGGATTGGGCTTTGTCACACTTTTTAAGGGTGTAAAAAGAAGGAACGAGTTCGTTAGTCAGCTATTTTGGATAAAATTTCAAAAAGTTGGAGCATTTTAAAAAGTTTTGAGGCTTTTTTTTAAGATTCAAAAATTCTATGTACAGCTGTTCGTAGTAACCGGAAATTCGATCAATTTAGCCCAACGACTTTTTTCGATAAAAGGAAAATTATCAGAGTTATAGCATTTTCAAAATCCAAAAAAACATACGAAAATGGACATTTTAAGCGAAACAACGCACAATATGAAAAAAAAAATCAAGAGAAGAAAAACGTGGCTTTTTTCAAGCCCTGTACAAGATTATCATAACAATTTTTTGAATATTCTTGAAAAATCGATAATTCACATTTTGACCCCACAAAACATAATAAAAAAATCCATTTTGGGTCAAACTATGCAAGATATGAAAAAAGATGAATAGACAAAAATTTTGCACCCAAAGAAGATTTACAATTTTTTTTTGTAAAAAACAACATTAAAAATAAAAATAAAAATTTTGGACAAACGACACAAGCTACGAAAAAAATAGACAAAAGTTGTTCACCTAAAAAAGAGCTACAAATTTGTTATTAATCATTTTTTTATAAGACGCGTAGTTTTTGTTTTAATCATCATGAGATTTTAATTTCTAGAAGATTTTGTGTAAATTCTAAAATTAATTTATAGAAGTGCTAATTTGATATTTTATCATCATTTGATGAAATTTGTTATAAAACTTCTTAATTCAATTTCTTATAGCAGGGTTGCCCCAGAATTTTGATTTCTAAGTTCCAGGTCTTTTCAAGATTTTTAAAAAGGAAGTGTCTACGCGTACCGAAATAATCCAGCTGTAAGTACCGAAATTTTGGTGCAAATAGCCCCTTTTCTAGCTCCCCCTATTCGTAACGAAAAAATCTGGCTATTTGTACCGAAATTTCTGTACACGTAGACACGGCCTTTTTTAAAAGGTAATTTAAGAAAAAATTCTAAGCCTCACGTTGACAATTCCATTGCAGAAAAAATAAGAGAATTTTAGAGGAAGAGAAAAATATCATTACAGAAGAATAATCGCATAAAATGGGACTAATTAGACTTTGAATGAAATACTTGAAAAGATAAAGAAAATCTTTAAAAATTAATTCCTACTTCATTAATTTCAATCAAATTCCTGCAAACACAATAAATGTAATTTGGAAGTTTCTTTTAAAACCCACGAATTTCTACATACTTCGAATAATTTTAAAATAAATTAGCTTCCAATTTTAAGAACGCCCATATCTTAATTATTCTTCAATGAAAGAATTGATCCACGTCTTACATACTACTTTTGAATATTTTAAATCTATCAACTTGCCTTATTTTCAAATAAGACAAGTTTATAGTTCACATACATTTTGAACTTGAGTTGCCTGAATTAATTTTTTTTGTTAATTCAAAGGTTTTTCAATTTGGAATAATTTCTACGTTTTAGTTATTTTTTTGTACATTTATATTCTTGCAAAGTCGAAAAATTTCAATTTCCTGTTTCGTTTAATTTCAATTTCATTCTTTTCCAATATGTAACCTTTTCTATTTGAATTCTTATTAATTGGGAAAGATTTCTAATTTAAACCATTTTAAAAACAAAAACTTTGAAATTTTTTATATTTTTAAAAGACTCATGCTTTTATTTAGCATTCTTTATTCTTGAAGCCATTCACATTAAAATATTTTTAAATTTTGAACTTCTTTATTTTAAAATTCTTCAATTCTAAGCTTTCATAATTTTGAAAGCTTCCAATTTGATATATGATATACTCTTCAATATGATTAGGTCAACTTGATTATTTTAAACCTCTTTCAATTTGATATATAATTCACTTTTGAACGATATTTAATTAAAATTATATCGACAGTAATCAATTTAATTTGGAAATTATATATTGAAACAGAACGATTGAAATTTGAAACGCGATTGGAATTCAAATACGAATTCTAACCTAACTTTTATGTCAAATATTTCAGGTAGTAAATATTTCATGTCTAAAATAATTCATTTAAGCTAATAATGTGTATTGAAATTTACAATAAATAGGTCAATAATTACTTTTTTTAGAAAAAACATTTGTCTCAAAAAGTGTGCTTTTTTCACTGTATAAGTTGAAAATTCTATCTGAAACGTTTTATTTTTGAATAAAAGCTTATTTTTACTATTCAATAATTGTTTTAAACTTCAAATGGTAGACATGATATTTTAGCCAATCAGTGAAGAAGTTCGAAAATATTTTTAAAGGGAAAGTGAAGAAATAATGGCATTAGCGGCCAATTACGAGAAAATAGCGGCGTGAATGCACGCCCGGATTTTTTTTTAATATCCAAGTTAATATGGATTCATGGCATTCTCCTTTTAACATTTACTAATTTAGTTTAAACTTTAAAGATTCTAACAAATAAAATGTTTTAGATAATTGAACACTGAGTTGAAGTTTTGGTACAAATAGTATTTTTAACTTACTTTTTCCCAAGTTTTTTCGTCAATTATAGATCTCAATTCGTACATAGCATTTAGCATGAGAGGATGATCCTTTTCTGGTCTGAATTGTCCTATCGAAACAATACGAATAGAGCCGTCTTTCTCATCATCGCTGAGCAATGGCAATTTAATCAAATGTTCTACATCGCAGGGAGGATAAACTCTGTGAGTTCGTAGAGGACATTTCCAAATTGAATTTATATGTCCTTCTGTCCAGGACGAATTTACCATTATGCTGTCAGCTACGCGTCCAACACATCCATATAACTAGAAAAAATTTGAAAAATAGCCATTACTTTTTATTTGTAATTATTAGTAAAAATAATTAACTCTTAAAGGCTTTTAATTTTTAATTTGCATAATATCTTTTATTGCTGGAAAAGAAATACAATCTGACAATAGTTGAAATAGTCAGGATACTTACGAATGCAAACATTTTGTAGTAAATCATTTTCCCTAGAGATAAAAACGGATTCCTGGCTATAGCACGTCTGTTATTGTGGGAAATGACTCTGCGGTAAACGTGCTTCAACATGTCGGTTGAAATCGTTGGATAATGTGTGTAACTTCCGATACTACAACCACCAATGTACTTGAACAAAGGATATGTAAACGCATATCCCATAGTGTCTATATAAATATCTGAAAAGACATTTTCGAAATTCAATAATTTAGATATAAATGATTATATGTGGGTAATTCTTTACAGACAGGCCACTTTTTTGTAAAAAGGATAAATTATGAAAACTACTTATTGTATGGTAAAAAACATCAGCACGAATCTTCCTTTCAGTGTCTTATAGCGAGGATCTGTATTGAACTTTTTTTTTTATCGCAAATCACAATAAAATAACATCAATTGCCCAAAAAATGCCTTTAAAGTATGTCCACACGTGCCCGAAGCATAGTTTACAGACAAATAGGAGCTATATAATAAACTATTTTAACATGTGTGCTTAATGTTCTTAAAATTTATCTCAAAAAATACAATTTCCCTGACTAATATTTTAATTTAAGTGTAGTATAGACAACAATGTGTAGTCAAATATGAGTGTACACGAAAGTCTTGACCTGGTTACGTCGATACATAAACGACTATCATACGACTAGTGAAATAACTTTTGGGGTTCGATGTCGGCGTCAAATTGAAGAAAAAACACCTCACTATTCATTTTCCAAGTTTCAAGAAAAAAAATTAAGAACTTTCATAGTTAACATGAAAACGTCCAAGAAAATGTTTCCTATTTTAATTAGTATTAGAATTTCAAGATCTCTTCTATTTTAGAACTTTAGGAAGACTTTTGGTGTGCTTTTCCATTGACGTAACATCTAATAGCGTAACCTTTCTTTTAGCTTCTCTTCAGGAAAACCGATAATGAAAGGTAATGAAGGTCAAAAAGGTAATGAAAAGTCAGGTTTTTAGATAAATGATTTTAGTTTATGTACGGATATATCCAAATCAGCAAATATAATATTTCAATGTTTTGATATTGATTTTACTTAAAAATTTCTTTTTATTTTGAAGCAAAATTTTCTGTTTTATTTTGTATTAGATAATTATTCGGTCTTTTTCTTTCTTGTTTTTAAACATTTCACTGCATTCCCTTATTTTAATAAATAATAAGCCTTAGAGGAATATGGAAAATGCAAGATGTCAAAATGCTCCAGGAGTGCTAAAAATACGTTTGTAGCGTGAATACTTTTACAAGCTCTTTTTTTAGTACTACTAAATCTAACTGGGGGAAAAAATACAATTTTGAAAATAATTTTTTGTTTTAAAAGTGCCATGTATGTGGGAAGAAGTTCCCATATGGGTGATTCTCTATATTAAGGTCACTTTTGAAAGGGACCATTAAAAAATATATATTTTGAAATATGTGTTTCTTTTATCCAAACTATTTATTGGTGGTAAATTAAGTAATTTTAAATCTATTTGAGCTTAAATATATTTCTTTCCTGTTTTTAAAACAATGTTTTGAAAAACTCATCGGTCATTTTACAGAATCTGCATTAGTGATCCGATTTAAATAAAAATGAATATACTAAAGTTTTTGCGGTTGCTGAAACCGAATTCGATAACAGAATTTCCAAATTCAAGTTGGCTAATCCAATATGGCTGATTCAATGCGTAAATTAAGAATCTAAAAATATATTTTTTTATTTTTTAAAAACAAATTTCAAATTTTCAAATGTAAGTCTTCAAAATTATAAATTTTTATTTGTCAAACTTAAAACTTGCATAATTTTTAATTGTCAATTTGTAAAATTAAAAACTCTAAAAATTTTAAAGATTTGCACTTTGAAGTTCAATAATTTTAAAGAGTTACAATACAAAGTTCTTGAATTTTGAAAATGTAGAATTAAAAATGATTCAATTTTCACCATTTATATTTTTAAGATATGTAATTTTGAGCGCTTGTTTTATAATAGTTTAATTCTGAAGATTTACAATTAAAAGTTTTTCAATTTCAACGGTTTGCAATTTGAAATTCTTCAATTTTTAAGATTTACAATTGAAGATTTATGAGACCGGAATATTTATAGTTTAAAATTATGTAATTTTAAACTTTTTTTGGAATATGTAGTTCAATTTTGAACACATACAAGGGAAAATTCTTCAACTTTGAATATTTTAAATTTAAGACTCTTTTGCATTTAATTTGTATAATAAAAAATGATGCGATTTTGAATGCTATTTTGGAATCGTAAAATTTTGAAAATTAAAATTTTTTAAATATTCAATCCTGAAATTTATCCACTTTTATAGATTTGGAATTGATTTGCGTTTACACGACGTGAAATGACAAACAACAAAAAATACTGACTCTTCTTGTTTAAAAGATTAAAGTAAAAAGTACTTTTGAGAGATTATTCAATATTACTCCCTTTGAAGATGTTTAAGATTACAATTGAAATATCAACGAATTACATTGATATTGGTTGAAATAACAAAATAAAATCGCCAAAAACTCATCAAATTGTCATCGCACGTTCAAAACAAAATTAGGGGGAAACTTTAAAAGTAAAAATTCTCTTGCGTTTAAGAGCGATAAATTAAAAATCGATATGAAAGAATATTAGTTTTTGAGACATACTTTTAAAAACTAGCAGTCAGAATTTTTATTTTATTAACCTTGGTTTCAAAAATCTTTCTCAACCTTAGCAACTTGTAAGGGGAGAAGAAGGAAAAGTAATTTTTTCACGTATTTCACACTTGTTTAATACACTTTTTTTTGTAAAATAATCTGTATCTCTCTTATGCTTTTGGTCAATGTTATCAAAAAGAACTTTATCAACTTTTAAAACAATTCAATAAAAACTCACGAAGATGTTACACGGGAAAGCAAAAGGGACCTTTATATGGAGAAATACCCATATATACTTGTATGTCTAACTTCTTATTCGAAAGATATTTTTACCTGGTTGTAAAGCACTCAGTGCTTCCCATCCAAGCCACATTGATCCTAAACTTTGACCGAGCAGGGTAAAATAAGGATAAGTTTCAGCTTCAACCCATTTTCTTTTGTGTAAATAGACGAACTCGATTCCAGGTTCCAATTTCATGTTGAAAGACTTGTCTACCTTCTTTAGAATTTGTTCAGGATCCACTTCCAAATCTCCCGTGTATATTGCTATGTGAACATCAGGATATCTGTATAATTTTAAGCAGAGTTAATATCAGTGGTTTAGTCGAGGTCTGGAGGAGCATGGCGCCGCCAGCGTACTTTTTTGAAGGCCTGGCGGCGCCAAGCCACTATCTTGTCACATGAAAAACTTTTCCAGTTATGGGTCATCCAAAAACTACGTTACCAATTTTTTGCTGCCCCCCCCCCCCCCATTCCACCGAAAGTAAAGTAGCCGTTGGCTAAAGACTGATTTTACGTTTATAAATTCTTTTAAATAAAATCATTAGTCACGCCTACCCCGAAAGGGAAATGGCTTAATGGTATAATAATAATTGTAGATAACACACTGAATAGTTCAATTTGCTACCCAAAGAAATGAATATTCAACGCAAAAAAAAAATAATATTCAACCAAGCAATTGCATTAACAACCAAATAGATGAACTTGCATTAGCGACCAATTACGAGAAAATAGTGGCGTGAATGCAAGCCCGGTTTTTTTTTAAATATCCAAGTTAATATGGATTGTAGGAATACACCACTGGCTATTCTGGTTAATATTCAACAATTTGATGACAAAAGTTTAGCCGAAACAAAATTCTTTGAGTGATAAAATAATGTGAATTTTTACTTTTTCTGAATAGCTTTGACAGCAGCCCATAGAACTCGTTCGCCACCTCCTCCAGCATTGCAATAAGGGTGAAATATTCCAATAACCGTTCCTTGTTGTGTCCTTTCGGCTTTTTTCTTGGCAAAAAGCATCTTCCAGTATATCACGGCGATCGGGAAGAAGACAAGGATGCATAGAAATTTACAAACGGCAAATAAACACAGCATTTTCGCTGTCATTAATAAAGTTGACCTGAAATAAAAATAATATTTTATTTTTAGTATTAAGCATGATACAGAAGAACCATGAAACTATTTTTTGATTGCAAAAACTCAATAAAATAATTGTTTCAAAATTAATCATCGAACGCGAACATTTTCTGTGATGGTAAAATATTGTGATTGATTAATTTAGACTCAATAATATATAAAAAACTTAACTTACGTGATACAACAAAAGTTCAACATTTTGAACTTTACAAAAATAGTGCATTTGAAGATATTTTCTCAATTTTATCTTATGCTGACGTGTGAGATACGAATATAATTTTTGGCAATTTACATAACCTCAAAAGCACATCAGACTTGAATTTGTAAAGGCTTCGTGACTCTTTAATCGATCCTATTATTTCCAAAAATAGTGGAGAAAGATTATATACTCATTAATCTTCATTTTTGCGGCTAATTACACACTAAACCACCGCACAATTTACTTATTTATAATTTATTTTTGTGCCTTTTTGACAGTTCTCAACATCGATGATTCTCGATTTTTCGATATATCGAAGTATCCCCCACCACTATTCATTCATTACTTATAAATCAGCTGTTTAGTGTCAAAGAAAGTGAAGAACTGGAGATAATAAGAGAAAGTCTGCAAGTGGCAAAAATAGTGATGTGTTGACTTCGCAGATCAAAAGTCTCAGTACAATATGCACATTTAAAGTAATAAACACCCGGTGCTTCATTAAACCTTCATTATAATATTCTAATGTTCAACAATTTCGTTTAAAATTTTGACATCGTGATACAATCAATCATTCAAGTTCTTACAAAGTGCGAATTTTTAAAGCAATTGTCTTTTAATTTTTGTAAGAGTAAAGTACAGAGTTTATATTTACGTAAAGTAAGTAACATTTTTGAAATCCAGAAGCTGGATTGCGAATCTGAAACGAGACGGATGATTTGAGGTTATGTTTTGGAGTGTTTTTAAAATATAAAAGTATTATTATAGGATTGCGGAGTGCTTATTGATAGACAGTGATAAATGAAACCAGTGAGTAGATAGAAAATGATCTATGTAATGGGCGCCTGTTATAATTGTTGTGCTCGAGCATTATCTTAAATATCGTGGGATTAATAAAAAGTTAAAATGAATGTGCCAAATTCAAAAGAGAGCAAAGACGGGCAAGAACTTAAGATTTTGAAGACAAGAAATGGACCCAGCGAATCTGGTAAGGATGTTTTTCCGTAGTGTTATTATACCTATACGGAAGCTTGCATATCATTTCTGATAAATTCCTTTTTGTTATCATTCTGCTATCTGTTTACATGACCCCCTTCGATTTTTATCAAATTTCTTTGCCTGGATTTTCAATTTTTTAATTTTTTGACATCTCTAATGAATTAGCAAATGTTTCATTGTCAAGACTTGATAATTATTGATGAATTTCCATCTCTTCTAAAATACAATAATGGTAAATCTTGAAAGCGTATTCATTATAACATTTTTTTCATTTGCACCCTGTACAATATATTTTTAATTAAAAACATTCGTAATAATTTATACATTTGAAATTTGAATATTTTACAATATTTAAGCAATATCCGCTTTAGCAGCGCATTACTATTCTTCCTTCTCTGTAGATCAGAAAAGACCAACTGACTTGCATTTAAAGTGGATCTAGTCAGTTGGTAATAATTGATCAGGAAATTATAATTTATTTCTAAACTGACGTTCGTGTTGAGAACATTTGATTTAACAGTATCTAATATTTTTTCAGGTATTATTAGCGAACCTCTGCTGCAAAATTTGGAACAACAAGTCAATAATAAAACGTAAGTTCGTCTTTAAAGAATTTTAAATCCTGGTTAATTGAAGAAAATTATCATTATACCGTCCTTCGGAGATAATTTATATCGAGATAATTATATCTTTCAAATAAAGCAAATTTTTGTAAAGAAGTTATTCAGTGGTGTAGTCGACGCCTGATGGGCCCTGGCGCCGCCACGGTACTTTTTGTGAAGCACTGGCTACGCCAGGCCGCTTTCTTGTCGCACGAAAAATTGTTCTAGTTGGAATTTAAAGGGCCATTTAAACAGTATTAAGAATTTAATTCTAACACATTATTTGTTATAACCTTCTGATCCACTTTATGTCAGCAATACGTTATAAAAATATATTTAATACAATAGATCATAGATTATCGTATGATTCGAAATTTCCTGACTACAGTGCCTCATATTTTTATATAATTTTCCAAATTTGTAAATTTATTCTTTCAACTGAATTCATTTTAAATCGTACAGTCAATCTATGCTCAAGTAATAGAATTATTTGCTACTCAAATATGTTGTTTTTCGAAGGGAATGAGACGACACGTATTTTACCGATTTGTCGAAAAGTGTGAGTTAAAAGTATGATATTCATCTTTTTCTTTCTGATTCTAATATAATTTCTCATCCTCTTTCGTGATTCTGTGAAATTTTTTTTTTAAGTTCAAAAGTGACAAAATGGCAGCGGTTTTTCTGAAAATATTCAAAGTCAGTTCATTCAAAATTATAACTTTTTTCCCTCTTGATTTTTTTCTAGGTTCGTTCTGATGTAAAGAGTATATTTCATGATATTCTACCGTGTGCCCGCGCTTTGGTTAGAAGAGAGAATTTTTTTCTGAAATACGAAAATTCACGTTTTTGCCAAAAAGATACAAGAGATGAAAAAAGTCACGGAAATAAAATTGTTCCTCTAAAAAAGTTCTAGGAAACATTTTCGAACCCTTTTTTCTATCTCACGTTTTTTTTTACTTTTTTGCAAAAATATTTATAAAATCTTTTAAGATTTATTTTTTTCTGTACAATAAAATTGTATGGTATCTCCATGTTTTAATCTTTCTTCATTATCTTTATACCAAAACGTTATTCAAACTACTAAATTATGTCCTTTTTGGTTTGTCATAACAACGTAAAATTGTACTGTTGAGGAAAAAGTAAATCTTGAAGGATTTCATAAATATTTTCGCAAAAATATCGAGAAGAAACAGCTTTGTTCTTTCGACTTTTTTCAGACCTTGTGTCGTTTTGGCAAAAATCAGAATTTTCGTTTTTCCAAAAAACAAAAATTCTCTCTTCTCTTCACTCTTCTTCTTGTCACTCTTGAACTTTTTTAATATTTTCTAACGGATTTCGAAAGAGGACGAGAAATTCTATCAGATCCAGAAAGAGAAAGATAAATACCTATATTAGATTGAAAAATATCGCACCGTTAACAAAAATTTGGAATATGTTTTGATAATCTGCGTTTTCAATTTTTTAAATTCAAATACTCATAACGTTGTTAAAATTGTTTTTCGGCAAATCGTTAAGATGCGTATCGTCCTATTCCTTTTGAAAATCAACATTTTTGAGTATCAAATGATTCTGTGACTTGAGTATCGACTGTCTGGCCAATTTGAAATTGATTCGGTCTTACAGTCTGTAATATGCATATTGAAGACAAGTGAGTTTCAGAGTCTGAGACACTTGCAATCAGCAAACTTCGGCAAACTGTTAGTAGAGGATTTTTGTCAGTAAGCAGGTAAAAATTGCGAAATTTAACAAAATGTTTAATTTTGCAATTAGTGATTTGAGAATAAGATATTCGGAATCTACCATTTTTTCAATTCGTGGCTTATGTAATTTGTTTCAATAAGTTTAAAATTCGATAAGTTTAAGGAACATAACTGAGGCGCTGAGAAAAACTAGGTAAAGCCTACTTTTGTCGAACATAGTTTTTTTGCAATTTCAAATACTTTAGGTTTTGGCCTATTGATAAATGTTAGAAATATGTAAAGAAAAAAATTTCATTTGTCCAAAAAACGTGGTTAAAGTTGAGGTGGTTGTTGAGAAATGATTATAACAACTGGGTAAAGCCCATTTTGTTTTTTCTCCCTCTTACTGAGAGAAATGATGATGAGGATTAAACTTATGTTTTATGTTTCGTGTGATGTTTTTATACTAAAAGATCATTTTCAACGTTTTTGAGTTTTTTTTATATATTTAAAACATGAAAAAATGCACTTTCAAATAATTGGGAATGCCAACTAGGTAAGGACAATTCCGTTTTTCCTTAACTCTACTCTAAAAATGAAAAAAAAAATAATTTTAATTTGGAAAGTAAAGCTCATAAGAACCACATGCTTTTATAGTTTTCTCAGAATTTTCTATTTGACTCCTATCACAGTAGAAAACGTTGTTTGTTTCTCCTGTAAACTTTCATTTTGGGCGTTAACTAGTTGTCGTTCCATATATCTAACTTTTATACCGCACATCGCAAAATTATAGGTATTTTTTGTAATTTCATAATTTTAGCCTGTTGATGAACAGTCATCAACAGTCATTTATTTGTGGTCGATGACCATTAGGATGGGCCGAAAAAACTCAAATTAATTAGATTCCTTGGTAATATCACTAAAAAGTTTCTTTGCGGCATTTCCAACAAATTAAAAAAAAATGTGTATATTTTCCAAAAATGTTTCACCATTGGGCAAGTCGATTGAAAATTTTCAAATTTTGAATTTAAAAAACTTTTTATAAATGGAAAAAAATTTGTTTTTGTTTTTTTGTTAAAGTGTATGGAAGTGAATAACCTTGAACGAAAAAATGTAAGAACTTTCTTTTTTGGGATATATTGTTTAAAAAAATGAAAACAAATTTAATGATGTTAATTTCTACCTAAAGTTGCAAAAAAATGTTTTTCGTTTTCTTATTTTTTGATGCTCCTTTTAATAAACTAAGGAAATACGTGCATATTTTTATGTTTAAAACTATTTTTTTCTATTTTTTGCGGATCCTGCGTAAACATTTTTGTATGCAACTTTAGGTAGAAATTTACAAAATTAAATTTTTCGTCATTTTTTAGAAATAAACTTGACCCCAAAAAAATTAAAAAAAATTTTTTTTCATACACCAAAAATTAAAAAAAAATGATTTTAAAATTTTCAATCGTCTTGCCCAATCGTGAGAAATTTTTTGAAATTTTCACATTCTCGTCAGAGAAGGTATTAGATTTGTGTAAAATTTGACCCCCTCCGTTTTTGTCAAATGTCCACGTTTTGAGATATTTTAACCCAAAAAACAGGTTTTCGCGAATGTGTCTATCTGTGTGTATGCATGAATGTAGATTTTTATTTTGTAGCAGGATAACTTTCGAAAGAATTGACAGATGATTGGATTGGGCTTTGGTATACTCTTCAAGTGTCTTAAAATGAAGGTCAAGTTTGTTAGCCAGCCATTTTAGATAAAAATTGAAAAAGTGAGCGCTTTTTCAAAATTTTTGAGACCACTTTTTTTCAAATTTAAAAATTCTATGTACGGATGTTCGTAGTACTCAAAAAGACAAACAATTTATCCCAATGAACATTTTAAATCAAACAACGCGCGATATGAAAACAAGTCAAGAGAAGAAAAATGTTTCTTTTTGAACACCCTACAATATTGTTATAAGACTTTTTAATTTTCTCGAAAAATCGAAAATTCAAATTTTTATCGCACAAAAAAAATAATGAAAAATCAAAAATTCCATTTTACGGTCAAACTATACAAGATACGAAAAAAGATGAATTGACAAAAATTGTAGACTCAAAAAAGATCTACAAATTTGTTATGAATCACTTTTTGATGGGACGCGTAGTTTTTGTTTCATTTGTAAAAAACTGATTTAAGAATAAAATAAATTAAATTTTTGGACAAACGACACAAGCCACGAAAAAAATTAATAGACAAAAGTTGTTCACTCAGAAAAGAGCTACACATTTTTTATTAATCATTTGTTAATAAGGTGCGTAATTTTTGTTTCAACCGTGAAAAATAACATTAACAATAAACGAATGTTGTTGGAAAAAGGCGCAAGGTACGAAAAAAGATGAATCGACAAAATTTGTTCAACCAAAAAAGATCTACAAATTTGTTATAAACTTTTGTTATAAAAATACATTTAAAATACAAAAATTAACTTTTTGGAAAAACGATACACGCTACAATAAAATTTTATCTAATAAAATTTTTCGCCTAAATTACATTTACAAATTTTCTTAGAACCACTTTACGCTAGGATGCATATTTTTGGTTCAAATCGTAAAAAATAACATTGAACATAAACAAATTAAATTTATTGAAAAGCGACACAAGTTGCAATAAAATACATGATAACAAAATTGTTTTTTTATAGGATGCGCACTTTTTTCAATTATAAAAACATTGCCAAATCAGGAACAAATATTAAAGTAATCATGATAAATACAATTCGTACTTTATTTTGCAATATCTAAATAAGCAATCACAGGCCGACGTACAGAAATAAATGTAATATACATTTGATATAATAATGTTGAACATATAATGTAGAAAATTTCGCATTTCGGACAAAATCGAGTGCGAAACACGAGGTACGTGATGAGAATGTATTCGTTAAAGCCGAAGGAGCTTTAACAAAAGAGAATTCACAATCACCAGATTACAGTTGTAATTAAATTAAATTAATTTGTTCGTAATGGCACAAAGAAACTTTGCAGTGCTATTACTAAAGAATCTAATCATTTTGATTTTTTTTGGCCCATCAAAATGATTGTCGGCTTAGTTAACGAGAAAGCTGTATACCCCAGCATCACATATCTCAAAATTTTGTTAATATTTGTTGCTTCATATGAATATTTATGAATTCACAATAATTACCATAAATTTCCAGGAACTTTGCAATCATTTTTATAATTTTTCTGCTAACTTTACAGAAATTTTCGGTAAATTTCAGGATATTTTTGGTAAGTTTCAAGTAATTTTCAAGAATTGAATTTCCTAAGTTATAGGCCACGTCTCTTCTCTAAGTTTTCATCGTAAGTCACCAAAGTTTCTGTGAAAGTAACGCCAGACCACTTTTTTTTAGTACCACACCACTTAAATTATTCTGTAGAGAGGATAAATTCTTTGATTGAAAAGTACATATGCGTTAAATCTTGTTTAGTTTTAATTGGAACAATAATTGTTTGAAGAGGCTAAAGCATCTGAATTACGGCTATAATTAATTCCCTGATCTACAATTTACTTATTGCCAATTGCAGTCGAGGCCATCCAATAGACTACATAAACTTTTATCTAGTCTATGTAAAATTTAATAATATTATCAGTATCTTTATTCTTTAACTGAAGTTTTTAAAAAATCACTTTGTCAAATTGTTTTTCATCACACGTTGGCCCTTGGACCAGGAAATCGGGAAATAACCAGGCATCTTTTAGAGACTATGAAAAATGAAGAAAAATTACAATTAATTTTTTCTACATTTAAAATGATTATCAAAAACAAAATTATATATGTAATTATGATTATTTTTGGTTAGATTCAATTAATTCAATGAGGGTATTTAATGGAAATATCGAAGGTGTAAATTTCTTGTTTGATCTGCTCATAGTTCGGCTAGTCTATCAAATATAATTCTCATGGCGAAGTATTTTTTTCATTTGAATGAGCGTCATATTCAGAGAGGAAGTTTACTTACAATTAAAAGCGCGATATCCTCTTCCGCATTCGATGTAAAGAGGTTTAGGTTTCAAGCAGCATCAAGCATAAGTTCATTGAAAGTCAATTATTTACGATTGCAAGTGTTTTATACAATAACAGACTGAATTGCCCACTTTGTGAAAATATTGTTTACTGAAATTCAGATCTAATTACTTTTTTATCTATGTTTACTGAGTAGATTATTTTACCCTAGTAGGAGTTATTCTTTAAGGAAATAAAAACTTGGTTTCATTATATAAGTAACATAATAACTACAGGTTTGAATTTTAAGTTATACATTTGTGAAATTATAGGTCCTTAAAAAAGGTGAAAAGTATTTTACAATTTTATTCGTGTTATAATTGCTGTTTGGTTCAAACCGGTTTGTAAAGACTGAAGCTGGGAGTCGGTTATGTGAAAATGGTTATAAAAACCTAGTCTGCAAAATACATTAATGTCACAAACTGGATATGTACTGGAAGGCAGTGAGTCATTCAAAAAAATTAATTGTTGGATTTCCCGATGATGTAATTGTAAATTCAAATTTGATTCGGAAATTCCTATTAAATTTTTGATGTGTTTCAAGTTCTAGTAGTGTTGAAAACAATATTTAAAAGCAAATTAAAATTAAGAGAAAATATTTCGTTCATTTAAACTTTCTTAACTTTAGTGTATCTAATTAAAACATTGAAAGCGGTTGAAGTTTAACAACTTTTAAATTGAAACTTTCAAAGCATGCTATAAAATTGCACAATTTTAAAAAAATTGTAAGGCTTAATAATTTAACAAGTTTGAGATTGAAAATGTTCAAAAAAATCTTGAATATCAAGTGAATATCAAATTTAAAAAAAAGATAATTATGAATTTTTCAAGGTTTTAGAATTTTATTTGCAAATGTTAAATTAGATCAACTTAAAACATTCACAATTAAAAAAAGTTCAGATTTAAATTTGATAAATTAGGAAATATTAAATTAACAGCATTTGAAATTAATCAATGTTGAACAGAACAATTTTTGAAACAAGTAATTTCAAATATTCAAAATTCGAAACTTTCCAAATATCGTTTCAAATATTTCACTTTCAATTGAAAGCTTTAAAAACTTAAAAAATTTGCGATGCCTTAATTTAAAATAACATTTTTTTAATCTTTTTTAATGCTTCAATTTTAACAATTATTCAGTTTCGAATATTTTCAGTTTGAAAATATCCAATTTGGAATGTTTCAAATTTACCAATTTTCAATTTCTTAGTATTGAAATTGGTTGCGTTTAAAGGCTTCCCATCTCGAATACTTTGAATTTATTCGAATCCTGAAAATGAAGCTGAAGCTGGCCGCCTCTTTTCGAGCCCTTAGTTTTTGAAATTTGTTTGTATTTAATCAATTTTAAATCCACGAAAAAATATTATTTTGTGTTGTTTATTTAAAAACGTAATAAAATGTGCGATTTAAAATGTTATAAATATTTTCAACTATATAAAATATATGCTGTTCTGAAGAAAGTTATGGGTTTTAAGTACTATCTAAATATAAAGTTTTTCATTTTTGAGGCCTTAAGTTTTGCAACTTAGATAATCAGGAGAAATTATTGCGATTCAGCAAAAACCCTTAAAATCAACGATTAATTTTGAGGTCTAAATTCGAAAATATTCAAAATTGGAAATTGAATTATTTTTCTGAAGAGCTAATAAATATTTTCGACTTTCATGTCCAGCATATATGTATAAGGGGGAAGTACACAAATATTTTATCATGATCAAAAGCTCGTTACTCGTAACTTTAGTAATCAGTTTGATCGGAAAGTGCTTTTTTTAAATTTGAATAGCCACCCTGCAACTCTATAATGTCAACACATGAAGTCTAATGTTTTATGTTATTTGTGCTTCGCAACACATCCTCGGAATTTGATTGAAAACAAAATAAGATTAGTAAAGCGGTAAGAAATAAACCGCAGATTAAAGTTTTCCTTTAAAATTCTCAACCTTCAGAGTTGGATCGTAGTCTGATGTAGCTGGTGAACGCCTCTCTTTCTCAACGAATCATGCTTTCAATCGCGAGGGGGTCTTTATTCAAACTAGAGCACGCGCGCCTTTCTCTTCGTCCTGCGTACTCGCTGTATGTATGAAATGAACATGCCTACCTAGCCATGAATTCTCGTTTAATAAGTTTCCTGCTCTAGTCGTCGATAGGTCACTCCTGTCCTTTCTAGACACTCTTCTTAACTCTTAGATTAATTATAAGTGCCAATGCAGAATCCAAAATTAGATTTTTTTTCAAATCTAGAATACGAAACAGTCGAATATGTGTGTGTGTGTGTGTGTGTGCAGTTCTACCAATTTCAAGTGATTTCAGATGGTTAAGTGCTTCTTTTAGGAAGTTGTGTCCCATACTCTTAAGCGAATATTTTTTATTTCAACAATAAATTTGAGACTTAAGTCAGATGTGAATTCTTTTTATTCAATAGTATCGAATTTGTTTATAAAAAAATGTTTTTGAGTGAATGACAGCCATTATAATTTTTTTTTGGGTTTGAAAAATAAAGTGCACCGGAAATGATAATCCAGGGATGTGAATTGGTAATTGATTCAGAATAAAAATTGTTTCACGGCTTGTCTAAAAGATAGTATTTAATGTCGGGTTTGCCTGAACGATTTATTCGCTTTCTGCGCTTTTCGAAAAATGGAAAAAATCAGTATTCCACTTGTTCATCAAGTCAAATTGGTTTACCGGAACTTATCCAATTTCACTCTCTCCAAAGATGCACCACCTTCATCGTTACATTTTTCCGGATACAGTTCTGACATTGCCGAAGGCACCAGACTCCTTGGGTTAGTAAAGCTTTTTTCTACGATTTTTGAAGAGATTTAAAGAAATTGAAAAACAGAGGAAAAACTTTATTTTAATTGTGGATGGGTCCTTTAAAAGTATCAGGGCTTTTAGAAAGAAAGAGAAAACAATAATTTCAGTCTTCTAATTCTGATATTTTTTAAAATTATTTTGTTTTTCGTTGGAGAAGGAATTTATTTCAAATGACCTTCTCTCTCCATGCATCATTGCATTTAAAGTTTGCCATTAATTTGTTTACTGTCGGCTTCAATGACTACTGACAACAGTTAAATTTATTTACTTCCAAATTGATACCCCTTTTTAAATTATCGTTGTTATGTTTAAAATTTGATTATGTCATTCTAATGAGCTTCTAGGACACATTATTAATATTTGAAAAACATTTAAGCCTTGCATAAAATCAAAGTATATTATTTTTACATTTTTCCTAATATTTTTTTATAAATTGCAATTTGCATTCGTAACACTTCACGGATAAGAATGAAATGTTAATAATGTTCTTATCATTTTTGATAACGAGTGAGGTATTCTTGAAAATATCTTTCATTTGTCCTTAGTTGCGTAACAAATTGTTTATCAGTGTCAATAATTTCCCAGAATAGGTCTTTAGAAGTAATTCTAATTAACGATTTATTTAATAATTTTAGGTTTATCTTTTGTAATTTGCTCCATATTGTAGATTAATTTGTTTTCAATTCAAAAAGTTAATAACTCTGTTAATAGGTATATTTATTTAGTTTGCAAATGTAAATGTTATATAATATTATTCTGGTTGAATCACTCGATGAAAGTCTCAAGTGCAGAAAGTGTGACGATTTTTAAAAATCAAGACGACATTCAATGCGTCTTGCTTCGAGCCTAGCATTTTATATAATTAATCGGATTTGTGTTTTACAACCTGTGAAAGACTAGGAGCATTCATTATATATATCATCTGTACATCAATTTTTTTTTAACGTTGCATGTACTTTTTTATGTAAGAAATTAATTTTTTTGCTTAAAATATATTTACTTATTTTCCTTTATGCCTATAAACTTTATAATTAATTCCCTTCCATTTCATTCTTTTTTATGAAAATAAACTAATTGCGGTGCCACTGATAGAAGCAAATTCAATTTTTTTTTGTATTTCATTTTCAAAAATTCATTCAAGAATCAGGATGTTTATGCTCCATATTAAATTAGAGACAATGAGAATAAAAATTTACAAAATGACGCGATTGTTTTGGTTCTTTGATACCATTGTTTGATAATTACGGTACCTGTACATACTTCATAAACTTCGACGAGCGTTTTAAATTGCTTTTGTGCATAGCACAATGGTCCAGAAATGGCAAGCATGCGATCTCATTTCAAGAAAGTGAACCTGACCTAGTATTTAGAATTCCTTTGCTTGATAAAAACAAATTGTAGATTGCAAATTGATTTTTTTTATCTATAAACTTAATATTCTCTTATTAAATTAAAAATTGTAAAGGTAAATATTCACTTTACTTTTACGTGAAACAAATTATTATCACATTAAGATTTTTAAAAGAATTAAAGGAAAAAGTCCAAAAGTAAATAATTTATAACTTAGTTTTTTGTATTGAAATTATTGTGTGTGTCTATATATATATATATATACACCAATTCAACCATTTTTCCAACCGAGCAAGTCACGCCTACCCCGAAAGGGAAATGGCTTAATGGTATAATATATATATATATATATATATATATAGAGAGAGAGAGAGAGAGAGATAAATTAAATTTGTATTGTTTAATAGTTGAAAATTGTAATTTCTATTAGACAGCATGTTTTTCAATTTAGGGTACGGCAGTGTTCACTGGTTCATTCTTGGCCTTGATTTCATGGTTGAAATAACTAGCACTCGTGCTCTCAATTTCTTTCATTGTTAATTTTTTATCTGATATTTTCCACAGTTGGTCAGTTACCTAAAGTTCATTGAGTTATTAAGGTCTAAGTTGCTAAACGAAGTGAGCTAACTCCTAAGAATTGATTATTAAAGGAAAATTATCATTTCCGTTTTAATGATGGGAAGGTAAAATTGTTCATCTTAACGAATTTTAATACTTGTATTGATCACTGAAGTAAAAACAAAATTTGACAGAATATTTATATTTGATTTTGAAGAAAATGTTAACCATAGATCTTCAGCCAGAAAAAGTTATTATGGCATCAATGGTTTCTCTTTCCAATTAAAAATATTTTATATCCCGGAAATTAAAAATCTATTCTAGAAGTTTTACAAAAAACAATTGTGCTGAATTGGTGCTGGAAAAAGTTTTTTGAAAACTCAAAAATGATTAGATAACATTTCAAAAAAGTTTTTTCACCAGACCCGCAACTCTTGCTCTCGAAATAAACACTTTTTTCTTTATTAAAATTTAAATAAACCAAATTTTTTTAAAGAAAAATACAAAACTAAAAAAAAAATTGGGTTTGTGCTAGAAAAAATTTGTAATTCTAGATTTTTTTTTTGAGGAAAGTAGACTGATACAATTTTACCAGATAGGAAAAGGGTTTATTTCGCCAAAAAATTTTTGATAACAGGGTTAGCCTGATAAAATTTGTTATCAGTGTTTGTTTATTAGAAAAAATGGCTTGTTTCAATAAGAATAAACTAGCATAACTTTTATTTACCGTAAATCGTGTTATTTAAGATTTTTTTTTTTACTTTTTGTTTTAGAGATTTTTCCTAAAAATGTGTATTCTGCTCAAATGTTATCGAAAGGATTTTTTTTCGTTTGGCGATAATGCAGCGCAACTCTTACTTTTTTTTTAAATCGGCGTGTTTAGAAATTTTTTAATTTTTGTTTTTGAGTTTTTTTTAGAAAGATCGAGTTTGTCAACATTATACCACGGAGGAAACGTATTTCTTTTGAATTTTGATTAATATACTTTTAGAAAGATTTCTTTTCCACACAGAAATATCGAATTTAATCTAAAAAGAGTCTATAATTCCAATTTGTCGCTGGATTTGATAAAATAGTCAAAAACATTTTTTAACTCTTCGTGGCACTATCATTTACTTAATATTGACTGGCGAAGAGTCACTCCTTATATTTCATTATAATAAAAATCGAAAATCGTTTTTGACTTTATAAACAAAAATTCATTTTTTTCACTCTAATAAATAACATTTTGTACTGCACATGGATTTAAAGTCAGAATTGATCCGGATTTAACAAAGTGTGGCAGGCAATACAATATAAAGTTAGATAATTCGTTTTATGTTTGATAAATATTCAAAAGGAATTCACAGGATGTGTAATGAAATTATTACATCACTCGCACTGAATGTCATCGACATTATCGAATGAAACACCTGTCCGTCCGATAAAAAAATCGAACAAAAGGTTTCCCTCTTGACAGGAACAGATAAGTTGCAAAAGTATTTAATTGTCTTGTAAAATACGTGCTAAATGTCTCGTTCCAATATTCAACACGGCACTGATCAGAAATCTTCATTACCACAGGCGAGGAAACTGACCGACTATACTTCACTAAAACATCTAAATATCTTTGAGTGTGTCAATATATATTTACAGAATATTATGTGGTCGAATATTCGAGATTCCGAGTGCAATACTTATCTCTACAACATATGTCGTCATGATAGAGCCGTGCCGTGAGCAAAGCTTCAGCCAGAGGGTATGAACTATTGTAGATCTCTTAAATTATCAGTTGTCCGAGGAAATCTCAATCATCGAGTGACTCAAAAAGTTGGTCACTTCCATTTTCGTTGCGAGTGTCGCCATCGCCGCATTTTTATTTGGCTGTTATGCATGATTTACAATTTTAATGAAGAGTCTGCTGGTTGAAAAATCGACTTGCACCGAATAGTAAACCTTCAGTGGACGAAAGTCAATTCTCTTATTTTAAATGAGATCTGCGAAAATTCAGTGCAACGTTTGACTTAATTTTTATCGCAAAACTGTATTCTTGACTCTAAAGACTTGAGTTTAGCATTTTAATAAATAAGATTAGTAAAATAGTAATTTCAAATTTAAAATAGAGACAGGGTCGATAGGAGGTCGAAAAATGTGATCAGAGAATCAATTTTTAATTATTGATTTTTGTTTTTGAATTTGCGGAAAAGATACGTTTTTAAATCGTGCTTGATTATTCTTTAAACATTACAAAATGAAGAGATTTGATAAAGAACCTCTTCTTACAAAGGATCATGGTGCGATGAACAATTTTTGGTAAGCTTGAATTTCGGCTTTAGTGGATACTTGGCTGTTTATTAATTAAGAGAGAGACGATTTGCTCGTTTCTAGATAAATAAAGTGGCCATGAAAGTTAACTTTAGGAAAATAATTATAATATTGATAATCCTTTAATAAAATACGACTGTTGAGCTAATTTTTTTTTTGATGATCATAGCGCAATATATAAGTAATGCATCATTTTCCTCAAGTGATTTGCATGATATAATATTAGATGTCAGCAGATTTTGTATGAAAAAAATCTTAATTCAGTAAAATATTATTGAATGAATGATTTTTTTACTAATGAAAACTACATATTTTGAGTCAATACGTTTTTTTACTAAGATTTAACAATATGTTACCCATTATTTGTTCATTTAATAATAACAAAAAATTGTTTTTAACGTGAAAGTTAACAAATTTGAAACTTTTTTTCTGCAACTAGTGGTTTCTCAGGTTTGTAAATTGGAGCAGTTTGAAATTGAAGTTTAAAAAGTACGATATTTAAATTTTTTTATATATTTCATTTTATGAATTTCTTTTTAATTAAAAACTTTCAAATTAATTTGTTCTCCATTCAGAAAGCTATTGAATATTGCACGGTTTTTAATTTTAATGTTTCAAAAACTTTCAGGCTTTAAAAATAAATAAATTTGTAGCTTTTGAGTTCTAAGGTTTTTCATGTTGTGATAATTTTTTAATTGAGGTTTTCAAAATATTCAATGTTTCATCGTTTTTAAAGATTAATACTTTTTACTTTGAACGATTTTGAATTGAAACATTTTTTCAAGAAAGCTTGAAATTGAATAACAAAAACGTAAAGGAAAATGTAATGGCTTGATATTTTTTTCTGTATTTTTGCCAGTGAAGTACATTTAAATGATGTATAAACTAACTCTCTGAGCTTTTTTAAAATTCAAAAATAAATATCCAAGTAAATAGCTTTTTTACCAACTAAAATATTTTAAATTTTATTTTATAACAATTGAAACAAATTTTTATATTTTTTTCCATTTTTCTCTGTCTTGCTTCTTGAAAAAAATGTAAATTTTTAATGAAGCCTTCAATTTTTGGGTCACTTTGCAGTATTCTGAGTGGCCTTCAATGTTATTTTGAACTTTACTTTCTGTTTACTAATGTATGTATTACGCTAATTAAACTGACAATACTGGGTTTAAAAGTTCTGATATTTTTTATTTATCTCATATCTCCTCTAATCTAAAGAAAAAAGAATAAGAAAGTTTCTATTTATCTTGTCCTAAATTATTCATTGTGTTCTTGGCTTGACTATTATTTTCTTTCATAATTAAAAAAAAATTAATACATAGAAAATATAATACCTTAAGGATTAAAACAAAAGAGTATATATGCAAGTGAGAAACCTATATTATTCTAACATAAAATTCAGATTCTATTTCTTTAATAAATTTTTAATCAGTTATACTTTCTTTAATATATTTAATTTTATTTTAATTTTTAGGAAGATATGGACTTTTCAAATTAGCAGGAATCATAATCCGTTCCCTTTTTTGCCTAATCCCCCTTCCCCCCTGTTTTTTTCACCCTTAAATTTGAAAAATCCTCTAAAATCGAGAAGTTTGACCCAATTTCCTCTTTTTAACTAAATTTCGATTCATTTTTAAGAATCGTAAACCGAAATCAAGACATTAGAAAACAAGACGCTTTGAAAGAGGTTCTTTTTGATGATATCAATTTCAAATATTTCCTAAACAGGGGAAATAAAAAGATTTTTGAAGTAAATAGAGGAATAAATCCTTTTAAATAATAATATTGCATTTTAACCAAATAGATTAATTTTTTCACCAAATAGTTGAATTTTCAACAAAAAGGATGAATTTTTAACCAAGAAGAAGATTAATTTTCTAATAAAACACGCATTTTTAATCAAAGAGATACATTTTAAACTAAAAATGATGAATCTACAACCAAAAAAAAATTAATTTTTAACTAAGTAGTTCAGCTTTTAACCAAGTAGTTAAATTTTCAATTAAAAAAGATGAATTCTCAACGAAAAATGTAATGGTTGATATTTCAACGAAAAAACATTTTAATTTCAAATAAATAACCCGAAAATATGAATTTTCAATCTAAAAGATGAATTTTCTACCAAAAAGATCAATTTTCTACCAGAAAGAACAATTTTCTACCAGAAAAGTCGAATTTTCAACCAAAGAAATGATAAAAACTACATTTACAAAAATGCAAACATAAACATTTTTCAATTCTGCTATTTATCTTTTTCTCAATCTTTGGTCTTTTTAAATTTTTTTCTGATGTATTTTGATGAAGTGTACAACAGATTTTTTAAAGCTAGTTTAGTTTAGTTTAGTTTTAAGACGGGCGGGAAGCCTATGAAGAGCTCCCCTGGCGCTCAAGCTATAAAGCCTATTGTGCCACACCCTTACCTATTCGCTCTCAGCCACTCTCAGCAGTTGACCCTGGACCTCTTGATGAAGCCCAGTATGTCGACTACTGTTCGCGTTGTAATTTCCTCAGGTTCCATAAAATGGGCCCCGAGGGTTTGTTGCCTGACCCTAGCTATTGCCGGGCACTGGCATAACACATGCAGGGATGTTTCGTCATTCCTGCCGCATTTCCTGCACTCTGTCGTGGGGTTATACCCCATTTTGTGAATATGATAACAATTTTGTGAGGCTCTTCACTTGGGGTGATCGCTAGAGAGATTGATCAGCAACCTGGGTCGGAGCAGTGTTGCGGAACGAACGTGTCATTTAAATAAATTACACGAGAATTCCAGATCAATCTAAAATATCTATACCTTACACCTATATACCTATCTATCCTATACCTATATACCCATCTACACAATACTATTTTCCAACCGAGCAAGTCACGCCTACCCCGAAAGGGTAATGGCTTAATGATATAATAATAATAATAATAGTTGAAGTGGTTGTGCCCAGTTGTGATCCGTACCACTGTCCTCATATCTTTCTTGGGTAAACCCAAGATTTCCCTGGCTCTGTGCATCCTATAGGATGGACATCATATATAGGGCTATAGGCGCTACTGTTAGAAAGCTCTTTCGTTCAATATTCATAAGATACCCATATGTTATAAAAAGTTTTTAATAATAAATAAAATCCCCTTTTAATCCTCTTCTTTTCGGAAAAAATCCCATTTCTTCAAAATTCAAAATTGAACTACTACTGAACCGCTGTGATCCCTGCATTAGCGTGACTTTGTCTGAAAATTTCCATTTTTGAGCCAAGTTCGATATATTATTAATTAAAATAATTTCTTAATAAAGAATTCTGTATTCTTTCAGGGATGAGGAAGATGATGAGGCCTTTCAAGGAACGACGCATTCTGCTCGAGTGCCTCAAACCTCGGACAAAATTAACTCTAGTGAAATATCTACAATTAAAATTTGCATCGAAGGGATGACTTGCCAGTCTTGTGTAAATAATATAGAAGGGATGATAAGAGTTCATCCTGCCGTGATTGATATTAAAGTCCTTTTAGAGGAAAAAGCTGGACACATAACATACAAAGCGAGTGAAACTTCCCCTAAAGAATTAGTCGACGCAATTAGCGATATGGGTTTCGAGGCATTTTTACCACCTGGAGAAGAAACATCTAATAATAATAATTCAAGTATCGAGCCCGCTATTAGTAATTGTGGTATTCACATCGATGGAATGACGTGTATTTCTTGTGTCAATAGTATTACTGGTAAGATATATTTCATTATGTTTACTCTTATATACAAGAACTCAACGTTTTTTTGATCAAAATAGAACTTATGACCGAAAAAGGATTTTTAGAAACAAATTCTCAAAATACTTTCTGTTAATTAAGAAGATTCCAAAAAATTTAAATTCCAAACTTTTCTGATGTGAAATATAATTCAAATTGACTAATAGTTTGGAATTTGAAAAAGAAATTTTTGAAATATGGACATTTCCGCATTTTTTAAACCTTATTTATTTTAAATAATTCAAAGAACAAAAATTATTTTAAAAAACTGAAACCGTTCTATGTAATTAGAAAATCATGGAATTCTAAAACTCTTGAACATAAAAGCTTTAGTCTTTTTAGGTAATTGCATTTTTATTTAAATTGATGAAATTTAAAGAAAATTCGAAAACTTACAAAATTTAAAGTATTTAAATTGAGATCTGTTAAAACGTTTTCCATTTTCAAAGGCTTCGCGTTTGATTGTTTTAAATTGTAAGTCATTTCGATTTTGAATAGGATTGTTTTCAAGTAAAATACAAGTGGCTGTAAAAAATCCCTTGAATTTTCCATTTATTCTATGCTGAAAAAAAAGAAAAAACGTTTTCACTCAACAATGTGCAATTTGAAATATGTTACATTCCAAGGCTTGTAATTTGAAAAATCTTCATCATTGAAAACTTTTGAGTTTAAATAATAATCATGCGATGAAAAAGCACGATCTGTATTTTCTGTTTTGAAGTTTCAATTATTAAGCAATATCAAAAGCAAATATGCAAAGCTTTCAGGCTGAAAATGATTCAAGATTTGAAAAAAAGCCTGTCTAATTTTCTTTTTAATTGAACTGTTTCAAAATTCAAACAAGTTCTGGATTAAATTTCAAGTTTAAAGAAAACGGTGAATGCAAAGATTTTCCTAGTATAAATTCTTTTAAAATGATAAAAAATCAATAAAACATTCAAATTGAAAAATGACCAGAATCTCGAAGAACCTACATTTAAAAGAAAAGGTTTTTGCACCTTGAAAATTACTGAATTTGAAAGAATTTTCTTTTAAAATTAATTTAAATTAGAAAACCTTCCCAGTTCAAAGAAAATTCAATCCGAACGAGTACGAATTTTGAAAGCAATCAAATTTTGTTTTCAACAGAGAATTTTTTTAATTTAAACGTAATCTAAATTACAAAATTGACTTGTAATATTGAAAAAGAAATATTTTAAATCTTACGAAACCTTTGCTTTTCAATCTTAATTAAAATGTGGATATTTGTACATTTCAAAGCTATGTAGTGCATTTAAAAATTATTCAGATAAGAATTAGAAATTTTATTTTATTGTTGAAAAAATGAATTAAATTTCAAGAACTGAGGCTTTTTAATTTGAATGTAATTAAAACTTGGACAAGATTTAAAAAATTAAAAATAATCGAAATTGATATCGGAATTTTTCAATAATAATTAAGTCTTTTACATGAAAAGACTCGAATTTCAGGGCATTCAAATGTAAAAGGCTTAAATTTTGCGAGCTTATTTATTTTCACTCAAAAATTATTCTAATCAGCGTTTAACTAGTGTTACATTTTATTCTTTTTTAATTGTCTTTTTTCACCCAAAAGATAAGAATGTACAGAAGTTTTTTTAATTAAAAATACTCTCTAAATATGTTTATTATTTTTTATTCCAGGAGTGATTTCTGAAAAACCAGGAGTGAAGGAAATTCACGTAAGTTTAGAAGGGAAAGAAGCTAAAATTTCCTACAGCTCTGGCGACATAACTCCAGATCAATTAGCCGATTTTATTGAGGATATGGGTTTTGATGCATATGTAAAAGAAGTAAATGGACAAACCGAGAAAATAAAAAGTAAATCTGACAATAATAATCAAAAAGGGGAAGTCGCGATTCAAGTAAATGGAGGCGGAGACGTAAAGCCTGAAAAACAACTTGCCAAATGTGTTTTACACGTACAGGTGTGTCTTAATTATTTTCTAGAACCTCCGAGAAAATTCTAAAATTACATTGAAGTAATTTTGAATTATTGCATTAAGTTTGAATTTACGTTGTATTTTCTATTTGTATAGGGTATGACATGTGCATCTTGTGTCACTGCGATTGAGAAGCACTGTAAAAAATTGTATGGAGTAGATAGTATTTTAGTAGCATTAATGGCTGCGAAAGCGGAAGTCAAATACGACCCGGAAAAAATAACGCCAATTGATGTAGCTTCGAGCATTTCTCAGTTGGGATTTCCTGCCGAGATTAACGATGTAGGAACTGGGGAGAGTGAAGTAGAAGTGATGGTATGTTTACATTTTGGGTTTCGTAATTTGAATGGAGACATTTAGTTTCACTCATTCTTATCCTATGGTTTTGACTGTTAAAAAGGGTAAAAATGAGATTTCTTTCACTTAAAATTGACAATATATTCTATATTTTTCATGCGTTCTCTGAGAAAAATTTGGCAATTCATAAATATGATTGGACAGATTTCAGGAATGACCTGCGCATCTTGTGTGAATAAAATAGAATCAACAATTAAGAAATTGCCGGGCGTTCAATCGTCGAGGGTCGCGCTTGCGACTCAACGAGGGAAATTTAAATATGATTCGGATAAAATTGGAGTCAGAGATATCTTAGAATGTATTAACAAATTGGGCTTCACTGCTAGCCTTCTTAGCAATAAAGAAAAAGAAAATAGAAGTTATTTGGACCAAAAGTAAGTATTATTTTATTTATTGTTCTCTTCTTTTTGTTGTAAATTTCGGTTTCGGTAAATACTTTTCTGAGTGAAAGCACCCTTCTTCACGTAGGATTCCATTTTTTTAAAGGATGCCCAACGTATTTTACCAACGTTGCAACACTCTCAATTTGTTTTCAGATTAAATTGTGGTTCATAATTACTCGATCGTTCTTTTTCAGGGAAGAGATACAAAAATGGAAGACTGCATTTTTGATATCATTAATATTCGGAGTTCCGTGTATGATAGCGATGACTTATTTCATGCTGGAGATGTCAATCGGTCATAAATCTCACGAAGATATGTGCTGCGTGATTCCAGGTGTGTCGTGGGAAAATCTGATTCTTTTCGTCTTCTCGACGCCTGTTCAGGTATTTTTATCATTTTATAAATTGCTCTGTTTATATTTGGATTGTTTATATTTTATTGGTTTTTACTTTAAAAAATCATTTTTGAAATTAAAATTTAGTTATATTTTCATTGTTTTCAAAAACTCGATCTTTTCTAGTTTTTCGGCGGGTGGCACTTTTATGTCCAAGCCTACAAAGCTTTGAAGCACGGATCTGCGAACATGGACGTTTTGATTTCGATGACTACAACAATATCTTACGTCTATTCTGTTTGCATTCTCGCAGCAGCTATTATATTGCAAGAAAGTGTCAGTCCACAGACATTCTTTGACACGCCACCGATGTTGCTCGTTTTCATCAGTCTCGGGAGGTGGCTTGAACACGTAGCCAAGGTAAAAATTATTTACTTTTATTTACCACTTTTTAATACTGTTTTCGAAATATGTAAATATTATGCTACTATTTTGAAAAATACCACTAATGCAGTAGCATTAGTGGCCACTAATTTTCACTTTTCTTTTGCAAATATTTTTTTTAATTGTCCCAACGGCTAATCTAGAAGAATTTAGTCAGAATGCTTTAAATTTATTTATTATTTATTTCCATCTTAGGCCTCGGATTGTATATTTTCGACTTTTTTCAAATTCTTGAAGAAAACTCAAAAAATTAATTTAATTATATGCATTAGGGTGGGCGGAAGAGAAGTGAATTTCGTGCGATCAATTTCTAATAGCAAAAAATTATTAGTTCTTGATGAGCTGAATGTACTGTCAACTTTGTTTTGAACTCGATTAATATCTTTTACCTCCTCAAGCGTGTTGAAAATCGAAAACATTGAATTTATGCGTAAAATATATGAAAAAATGAATTCTTACAGTCACCAATTTTTTTATATATGTAGAACTATATGAATATAGAGCTATATGAAAAAAGAAAATTGAAAGTACTAAATGTTTATTATTTTATGCATTTATTATAGCGTTTTATTCAATTGTATTCGTTTTTAAAACAAGGTATTATAAATTTGAAATTTTTTGCGTCTTTTTTGTAATGAAATGCGATTTATGCGACTTTTTTAAAAGCATTCTAGTCGCTTCGAGGTATGCGATAAAAGTTTAGTATTCAACAAATTTCACGAAATTTGTTTGATATACTATTTTTCAAAATGTATCCCTCTACTGGCACTATTTTGTGTCTCTGAAGTGAGACTGTACAATTCAATGAAACAAATAAAAATGGTCCTAATATCTTTCTAGGGCAAAACATCAGAAGCGCTTTCCAAACTCCTCTCCCTAAAAGCCACAGACGCAGTCCTCGTGACCTTAGGTACGAACAAAGAGATCCTCTCCGAACGAGTGATAAGCGTAGATCTGGTGAAACGAGGAGACGTTCTGAAGGTAGTCCAGGGTGCAAAAATTCCCGTCGATGGTCGAGTTCTTTCTGGGAATTCAGCTTGTGACGAGAGTCTAATAACCGGTGAAAGCATGCCAGTTCATAAAAAAGTAGGCTCCGTTGTCATCGGAGGCTCCATAAATCAAACCGGTCCATTACTAATCGAAGCCACTCACACTGGAGAACACACAACATTGGCTCAAATTGTTCGTCTCGTGGAAGAGGCCCAGTCGAGTAAAGCACCAATTCAACAACTAGCTGACAAGATTGCAGGATACTTTATCCCCTTTGTTATTGCCGTGTCGATTGTAACTTTGCTAGCTTGGATAATAGTTGGCTATGCGAATTTCGAAGCCTTGCCTATTTCGCACAATGAACAAATTCTGAAGAATAATTTAGGCAAGCTCGAGACGATTTATCAGTACGCTTTCAAGTGCGCATTGTCGGTTTTGGCAATTGCTTGTCCTTGTGCTTTAGGATTGGCTACACCGACTGCAGTTATGGTTGGTACCGGAGTTGGAGCTTTGAATGGAATTTTAATTAAAGGTTCGGAACCTTTAGAGAACGCACATAAGGTTAAGTCGATTGTATTTGATAAGACTGGAACCTTGACGAATGGAACGCCAAGTGTATCTAGAATTGGACTTTTTGTTGATGAGAAAGTCTGCTCGATTGTCAAACTTCTGGCGATTGTTGGAACTGCTGAGGTTAATAGCGAACATCCTATTGCTTCTGGTGAGTTCCATTTTGTTTTAATCACAAACTTAGAAATGAATATTTTGTATTAACCCGGAAATACAGGGTTGCTATAAGACCTGGAAGACTTCACGGAATTTTGATAAAGTGACTGGTTTTTATTTTATTCGTACGTACTTCAAGGTCTTAATAATTATTATTTTAGTACTTCTTAGCGAATTTTGAATTTGCGAATTGATTTTTTTACTAATAAAAACAATATGAATATAATTTCAAAATTTTATTAAATTTTATAATAATATTAGTGACATTCTGTGGTGGAAATAATGTCTATCAATTTGTACGAAAAATTTGATGAAGTTTTATGAAAATATCTAAAAATTTATATAAATTTATATGAAAATATCTATGAATTATTACGAAAATTTTAAATAATTTTCAATGCATTTTGGACTGGTACAGTCCTTTCGTAGAAAGCGATAACAAAAAATCTTAGATTTTCCTACTTTTACGTAGAATGGCGTGAACTTTAAGTGATTAGTTTTTTGTAGGAAGGATCTCGACGTAATTTGTTGCCCTAATTCTATTTAATTCACATAATGCATCAACAGTTTTTTAAACCCTGAAATTATTTGTTTTTAAATTTCCATCATCTAAAATTTTACCAATATTGATATTGTGTCAGTTGGGGGGTTGGAGGTCGCCAAAAATCGAAAAATTTTATAAGTTTTCACGTATCTCCCATCGTTTTCGAGAAATTTCAAATTTTACGAAGTCTGAGTACATTGGAAAAATGTTTGTCGAAAAACAACGGCGTTTTACAAGAATAAAGTTTTCATAGATATTTGTAGAAAATTATCGATTTTGGACCGTTGAAAAAATACGTAACGCTTTTTTTGTGTGTGTGGGGGGGGGGGGGCCCCTCGAGTGTTAAGCTAATGTTAAAGTTATATACACTTACTGCAGGAAAAGCGTATTTTGTGTGTGTGGGGGGGGGGGCTGAATTTTCAGAAAAAATCGGTACATATTTTTTGAACGCCTCCTTTGTGGTTCCACATTTTGCTAATTTTTTATAGAAATATGTACCTGATTACATATTCATTAATCTTTGTAGAAAATAGTGTTCATTCATAATTTTATGTAAAAATTTGTAATTTTATAAAAAAAAACTATAAAAAACTTCGAATATAGCTTTTTCAAATTGCAAAATGTCGTTATTTTTTGTAGAAATTCGTAATTTATTATAAGAACCTATTACAAATAATGAAAAACCCACACTTTATCATGGGATTGTAGATTTTTCTAGTTTTTGTAGAAAACTGTAGCTACTCATACTTGCGTGTAGAAATTTTCTCATTTTCTAGAAATAAAATATGAAAAACTACCTCATTGTTCCAGACAAAAGTGTAATTATTAATAAATCTATGTCGAAATTCGTAATTTGTTATAAGTTTTCTATGTCGAACTATTACAAAATCTAATTTTCGACGATCATCTGTAAAAAGGACGTAGTTTGTCATCAAAATTCTTCCATCAAGGTTTGCATCAATTAATAATTGTACAATAAATTGTTCGTAAATTAGTTTGTGACCAGTAGAATGTGTTGGAATTGAATAGAATTGTCCCGATATTTCACAAAGTTGACACTTCCATAGCAAACCGGAAACAGAATTGAGCAAAGAAATATGATTGAGTTTTAATGTGATATCTTTAAATTTTCAGCTATTGTCCGCTACGTGAAAGACACGATAGGGTCGGAAGTAAGCGGCCAATGCTCGAATTTCCAGGCTGTTGCTGGTTGCGGACTCAAATGTAAAGTTTCCCACCTCACGACTACAATTTCCTGGGCTCTGAAATCGGAGAAGATTATCAACTACATGAATCAGTCAAGGAAACTAACGTCAGGAACGTTCGAATTGAATGGAGTTCCTGTGGATATTGTATCCGTGGTCAGTTCTATCCAAGAGAGGCAAAATGTGAATTTGGAATTGCTACTGAATCCCGATTCCCAAGGAGATCAGGCCGAGGTCGACTCTTTTGAAGTTTGCATTGGGAATAGGGAATGGATGAGAAGGAATGGAGTTCTTATTCCCCAGGAAGTGGAACTGGGGATGATTGATGAAGAAAGTTTAGGACACACGGCTGTATTAGCGGCTGTAAATAATACTTTGGTGGCTATGATCAGTGTAGCGGACATGGTGAAATCTGAGGCGCATTTGGCGGTTTATACTTTGAAGAGAATGGGGTTGGAAGTTATTCTTCTGACGGGAGATAATAGAAAGACTGCCGCTTCTATTGCGAGACAGGTTGGAATTAGTAAGGTTTTTGCTGAAGTTCTTCCGTCACATAAAGTAGCAAAAATTCAAAGACTGCAAGAAAAGGGAATTAGGGTCGCAATGGTCGGCGATGGAGTTAATGATAGTCCAGCTCTTGCACAAGCTGATGTGGGAATTGCGATTGCTTCTGGTACTGATGTTGCTGTGGAAGCTGCTGATGTTGTTTTGATGAGGGTAAGTTTTTTGTTCTTAATTTCTCATACAATTGACTTATTTTCTTTAATTTAAGCAACTTACGGTAGCTAGTTCTTTTTAAAAAGCTGCATTCGTTCATTTATTTTCTAGAATGACCTGCTGGATGTTGTCGCATGCCTGGATCTCTCTCGAAAGACGGTGAATCGAATAAGACTGAATTTTCTCTTTGCCAGTGTTTACAATTTATTAGGAATTCCAATAGCTGCAGGTGTCTTTAGTCCCTTTGGCTTCCTTCTTCAACCCTGGATGGCTTCTGCTGCAATGGCACTCAGTTCCGTCTCAGTCGTCGGAAGTTCTCTACTACTTAAATTGTTAGTATAGATTAGAGTGGATTCACTTTCAGTCTGAAAAAATTTTCTGTTTTGCAGTAAAACGAACAATAGTTTGAAATAGTTTGAAATATTTTCAAATTTAAAATCATTCATTGTCGGTGGAATGACAGTTTTTGATCTACTACTCTAAACTAAAATGGTTATAGTGTTTAGTTGTGACAAAAATTCCTCCCTAGCTATGCTGGGATTCGAACCCAGGCCTACAGACTGCAATCTGTAGGCCTAGGTTCGAATCACATGTACGAAAACTTGATTTAGACTAGTTTAGACTAGTAGATGAAAAACCGTAATTCCACCGACAAAAAAATATTTCACAACGCTAGTCGACAACATAACATTAAAACTTCAAATCATTCTTTTTGCGATTCCCAATTATAACATTCTTTACTTTTAAAATTGTTTATTTTTCTATGTTTTAATTTTAAAATGTTAATTTTCAGTTCTCTTCATTTTTGATTGCTCGTTTTCAAATGAAAAATACAGTTTTGAATGCTTGGACAATTTCAAATGAAAAGCGTTTGAAATTGAAGGATCTTGATTTAAAAATCTTCCAAGTTAAAATATTAAACATTAAAATCTTTATAATTAAACAATTTAAAAGTTAAACGTTGAACATTTAACCAGTTATAAACTGTAAGCATACATTTTTCAATCTTAAACAATTGTTAGTTTAAGAGTTTATACATTTAATTATTGAGCCAATTATTTTTATAAATGATAAATTATTTAATAATTAAAATAATCGAAGGCTTTAAGATTAAGAATCATAAGTTTATCATTAAAACGTTCAAAGTTGAATAACTGCTGATTGAAGCTTTATAGTTTTTATAAGTAACTCAATTGAGCAATTTCATGTTCAATCATCTGAAGAATTTCATTTATTGTTAGTAATTTTGATAAAAATTCTAGTATCCGTTCTCTTAGATGCTAAAAGAAAAACCCTAGAATAACTTTTGAAAAATTCAAAAAACTTAGGAGATATTCAAATTTTTTAATTTTGGTCCGTTTTTTAACTTTCATTACTGTGGTGATTTTAATGATATTAAGATTTATTTTTTTAATTCAGGGTGGCCGTTTTAATCAAACAAAAAATTCCTGGTCATTTCCCGATTTTTCCCGGTTCACAATCATTTTTCACGGTGAATAAAATTAAAAAATTCAAACTTTAAAGCTAAAAATTTTTCCATTTGGAGTTGTAAAAACTGAGCTGCGTATTAAATCACCCAAAGTGGAACTCTTGAATTTTAAACTTTTAAAATTGAAGTTTAAAAGTTTTTTAATTCAAAAACTTTGTATTGAAATGCTCAATAATTTACACGTATAAAATGGAAGCTACTAACAATTTTCAACTGAACAATTTTTAATTAAATGCAGTTAAACTGCCAAATTAAACATTCTAAACTTTTATAAATTTCAGAGCAATTTTAAGCTAGAAATAATATAAATTGAACAGTAACATTTTTTTATAAGCTGAACACTTCTTAAATTAGAAGTTAAATTATTTTTATTTTAAATAGTTTAAAAATCCTTAAAATGCTTCAACATTTTATTTCAAAATCTTGAAAAATCTACATGTTGTTTTACATTTTTTTCACATTTTAAATTATTCTTAAAAATTTTTCAGAACTTCTAAACATCTTTTTAAATTACTCGAATTTTTCCTAACATTTTTTTTAAATCCTGCGAATTAAAAAAAAATTCCTTAAAATCGTCCACATTCTTTTTTGACAATTTCGTAAATCTTTCTAAATGTTTTTAAATATTCTCTTGAAATTAATTTTTTAAAATAACATAATTTTTTATTTTCCTAGGAATCTTAAGAAAATGTTTTCTATTCTTTTAAAGCCTTTCACAATCCTTAAAAAGCTTCTGAATTTTTTGTTCGAAGTCTAAAAGAATCTATACTTTTGTTTTAAATTAGACCGTGGGCTGATTACACCGAAATTTCGGTACGAATAGCCGGATTTTTTGGTACAAGTAGACACTTCGTTTAAAGTGTTTGAAAAAATTTAAAATTTTTAACTAATTTTTAATTTTTTCAAAACTTCTAAAAATCTCTTCCACTTACTCGAATTTTTTCTAACAATAATAGGTGTTCAATTGTTATTTATACATCAAAATTCAACAATTTGACTTGCAAATTAAGTTTTTATTTTAAATAAAGCAGTTAAAACTTTAAGGTTCAAAGTTTAGTTTTTTTTCTTTTAGTTTCGAATATTTTATTTGTAATTGCTGATTTTAAATGAACAGTATTATATTTCTAAATATTAAGTAATTGTTCTTTTTTTAATTAAAAAATTGCAAATTGAATAGTTTAAAAATGGAACATTTTAGACTGAAACAATATTTGAAATTTAATAAAATTATGGATATATTATTTTGAAGTTATTTTAAAATTGAAAATAGTTTATAAAGTTTCCATCGGGCGTTTATTTTTGTTTAACTAATAAGACTCCAATTGAAACAGTTTAACTTTTAACGTTAAAATCTGGAAATTCTAAAATTGTAAACTGATTCCGAATCGTCTTGTAAAATCAATTATTATTCACTTTTTAATCATCAAAGTACAGTTTAATTTTAAAAATCATGAATTAATTTGTATTCACAGTTGATCAACTAAAAATATTTTTATCCAAAATCCATCAAAGCCACATCGTCACATTGATAATTATGAGAACCTGAGTCACGTGACACCAACTTGAATAAGTGTTTTCCCGCTTTCAATGTTCAATAATTTTTCTCTGTTGAATGACTCAAAAAAAAAAAAATTTAGAACGCGCCTTGTGTTTAGATTAAAATTATGTATTAAAAAATTATTTTATCTAAAATTGCGAAACAACCCTATTTTTTAAATTTGTTCAAAAATTATTTTTAGGGTTTTCTCTCATCACCTGAGAGAACGGATACTAGAATTTTTATCAAAATTACTAGCAATAGATGTAATTCTTTAGATGATTTGACTTGGAATTGCTCAATTTCTGATTGCCGGTTAAAAAAAAATCATTTGAAGAACTAATTTATTTAATTTTAAATTATTTAATTCTGAACTATACAAGTACGAAATGAAGCCTTCAGAATTATATGGTGTAAAATTGAAATATTTTAAACTGGAGGCCTCATTAGTTAAACAATAGAAAATGGTTAAAATTTTAATGTTCTGAATTTTCAATTTTGAATAGGTACTATGATTTCAATTGTTATATTTTGTTTGTTTTTAATACCAACATAAGGTCAGTTTAATTTTGCAATTTTTGACTTTGAAAATTCCAAATAAAAATAATTCAACTTTATAAGGGTTCAGTACACAAAAAGGGTTTAATTTTATAATTATAATTTTATTATGGCCATGTTTGAAAAGAAGTTCTGAATTGCTCAATTCTGATAGGTGAAATTGAGACTGAATTAATTTTTTTATTTGAAATCTTACAAAAGACAAATTCTATAGAGGTTTAGTTTTTAAGGCCTAACATTTAAATGGATAGTTTTGAAAGCTTGAATTTGAAAATTTTAGTTCTTAACTTTCTTAATTTTTTAATCCGAAATGTTACAAATTTAAAAACTGTGTTTTCAATGCTTATTTCCGAAATTGTTACATTTTGACGGCATTCAAAAAATTGTCAATTTTGCAAATTTACAATTTAATTTAATTAATTTAAATTTAATAGTTATAACAATAAAATTAAAATAATAATTAAATAATAATAAAGTCACGGACGCATTTTTGTAATATATTCAAGTGATGTGATAAGAGCAGTATGCCGAATTTGATATATAGGGCGAAGCGTGGTTTTTTACCCCACCATCCACACCAATTATATACTGGGTTGCAGTCAAGTGCATGATAGGGGAACCTACAGCTTAAGGTCGGATCCAAACCACCAGAACCTCGGTAAAAGTATATAGAAAAATTTCCTAAGGAATCGGCTCAGGGAGCGAACTCTGGACCTCTAACGTGAAGTTCAAGCGCCTAACCGCCTGAGCCATCGAGGCTCTTATAATATTAATAATTATTAATATTATTATATATGTATACAGGATCTCCCACCACCTATGCACTTCCCGGTAATGTGTGATAGAGCACAAAAAAAGTAACAGAAAAGTCCTTTGGCAAAATTTTATCTGGGCCTTAGTTTGGGCACAGTAAAGCTTCAAAGTTGGGCATAATGAACCAATCAGGAGCGAGATATAGCAACCACTTGTTTGGCTCATAAGTGTTAAGACAGTGTGCGTGTTGGCTGTTCACTTCAGCTCCGGCAAAAATTTCACGTCGTTGCTCCTCGATTGTTTCTTCAAAACGCGAAGTTCAAGCCTTTAAATTTGTTTAAGCCCAGATCAAATTTTGCCAGAGGACTTTTCTGTTTCTTTTTTTGTGCTCTATCACACATTACCGGGAATTGCATCGGTGGTGGGGCACCCTGTATAATAATTATGAATAATGAATTAATATTAAATAATTCAATTTTTTTCTGCCAGTGTAAATTCTATTTAAACTGCCTTATTTTTCAGATATCGAAAACCAACAAGAGCCACCTTAGAAACCCCGGAATACTTAGCAGCGATGGACGCTCGATCTGCTGCTAGAATGCTGGACGCCGACACAATTTCTCTTCACCGGGGAATAGACGACGCGATATCACCAACGATGAATCGATCCACGTCCACGATATCCAGGTACTCCCTGACAAATCTTCAAGGAAATTTGCCTTCATTAAATTCTGGTTACCAGCTTGTGTAATATGTGACTAACGTAGCTACAAGCTATTCTAACCCAAAATTGTGGCGGTCTTGAAATTGATATTAATTTAATTTTCGTTTGTTCGTTTTTCGTGAGAAGTCAGTCATGATCGCAATCCAATAACTTGCTGATCCGAGGGGCTATTCACTGATAAATCATGTGAATGCGACTCCAGAAATCGCAAGGAAATCCTTCGTGTAAATCCTGCACTCCCAGAGCAGTTACTGGGGAATCTTGGCAGTCAATGGAAATTTCAGATATTCTAGTTCGTACTTGAAGCTGAATTCACTCGATTCGGGTTAAGTCAGTTATCTTTTATTTTATTCAGTCAATGTTTACATCTATAAAACCCACCCTTGTTTGGACGATTGCCAATCTCTTCTCGTGTTTTTTTTCTTCATTTTATCTCATAATAAACACATATACAAATTACTTTTAGGAATAAATATTCTAATAATTTTTAAATTAATCAAATTATTTATATGTGGTAACTATGGTGATACACCGTACGTTCCGGCGAAAGTTTCACGGCGTTGCTGCCATTCAAGCGAAGTCCGAACCGGATTCTTTGGAGCCATCAATGGGCAATCATGGGATTCACAAAGGAATCATTTATGAACTGTCGCATTCATGTTTTTCTGATTCCCTGATTTCTCAGTGAATAGCCCCTCGTGCTGATCTTGAAATTCTGATACAAAAATTGTAAATCATCTTCGTACGTGTTTTAAAGAAACGAGAGTGTTTGTCCTTTTTTTTTACAAAGATGTATATTTTTTTAAATATTTTCTACCAGAGATATTTTTTGTAAAATTCTATACCAGGTGTTTTTGCAACTTTACGAGGCTGTAAAAAGTAGTTTTAGATTTTGATACCATTTTGCATATGTATAAGTGTATATAAATATAAAATACTGCAGGATTTTTATAATAGAACTTTACATTCAACTGATAATCTATATACCAAGCACAAATTCCACTAAAAGAAAGTAATTGTACATTATTGTACTTTTACAAATAAATATTTTTTTCTACTTTCGTAAACGTTTGCGGAGTTTTCTAGGAAAATACTATTGTGAAATTGTAATTAATTAAGACTCTACAAAAAATCGATGGACACGGAGGTACAATCTTTTTATTTTTTATGGTTTTCTTATGTTGTTTTCGTGTTTTAGTCGCCGATTTACTTTTAAGCTTTTGTGAAGGAAATGAAAATCTGCTGAAAAGGAATCGAAAAGAAGTCCGTACGTTTTTCAAAATCCTTTCAACCAATTTTCAGATGATATGCTCTACCAATCAGAAAACGGAGGTAAACGTAAATACTAAATATAATTTTTTTCCAGATAAATCATTACAAAAGTTGATGCACAAAAGAAATTGTTCAAAGTTGGTATCAATTGAAGAAATAACTGCATTTTTTTAAGAGTCTTTGCTCATTTATTAACTTCGTTCGGTAACAAAATATTAAATACAATAATTTACAAATGAAATACATGCAAAATAACATTTTTATAGCGCAAAAAATACTTAGAAACTAATAGTTTGAAGCCTTTTATCACGCTTTTAAGCTTTCGCACACTAATCAGTTCAACTCTGGTTAAAATCATAAAATTAAAAACTCAAATGAATAAATTTAACCAGAGTTCTACAATTACAAATTTGGGAACTACTTGCTTCTTCTAATATTGACAGTATTCGTTATCTTTTTTCAGATTATTTAATCGCACAAAGGAAGATGTAGAAGGTCGTCTTCTTGGAAACGATGCTGACGATCTTGTCACGGTGGATTTCTCCGATCGCCAGAAAAAAGCGAAAATCGTAACAGAAATAACGACATTCTGAAAACCCTAGTCATGAGAATTTCTTATACAAAACGCAGATGGTAACTCTGTCATTGTAAATAATTAACTCGTCTGGAATGAGTTTTCTGAAACTTGAGACTAAAAGATTTATATTTTATATCTACTAATACTATAAGAAACGAGATGACTAAACTATTTTAGTACTTAAGGACTATTGATGATAATTTAGTTTAAACCTTAAGCCTCCAGTATTCCAGTTACCAAGTAGAATAATCAATCAACCTTTCGATATTTTTTACCCAGTGGATACGGAATATATTGTTAAAAGTGTGCATTTTCCAGACGATCGTACAATTAAAGTACTAAGTTTATAATTATTATTAATGAACTTCCTTTAAAAGGACTTTTAATATATTATTCAATTAAGATATATTATTTATAATGTCGAAACTGCCAAGACATAAATACTTCTTTGGAAACAATACTAAGCAAAATAACTTAATAATTATAAAAATGTTATTTTTATAAAATCTTCCTAACACGCTGTAATTCTGAGCAATGTCTCTTTTTGTACTTAACTCAGTTCAGAAAGCGACTAAAGCTTGATAAATAGTAATACAAAAATATCTTCAAAAACATTTTTTTAAATAGTCTGACTACAAAAGTGCGTATAAAATTTTATGTACATAGTTCAAAGCAGTTGTTCAGTTTTAATCGCTTTCTGTTTCATAATTATTAATTATATTTACAGCCGTAAATACTGTCTCACGTTTTTATTTAGCAAGTATGCTTGCTATAAGCAAGAACCTTAGGTTCATAAAAAAGTAATTTTTGAAAATCATTTATACTCTGTTAAGCTTACTTTCGAAGACAATCGCAGATCATTCAAATGAATATTTTTACTTCGCGATTTCGCACCTAATTATTTCAGGTACATTTAGCTTTGGCGATCATCTATTTTTACTTGGAAGAGTGAAAACGTGAGATTAGAGTAAAAACTTCTTGTGCATTTATACTTTGACTTTTTATGAAAATCTCAGACTGTAAAATAAGATATTTAAAAAAATATACGCACACGTGTGTGTTTTGATGTACATTTTAGTTATAGAAAAAAAATACAATAAAAACGAATCTCTTTCACTGGTGTGAGAGCTTTTAAAACTTCTAAACTCCAATTACACTTTAAAAATAAGTTTATCACTTGTGAGGATTGTACATAACTTCTAGTTTTGGTGTACATTTAAATGATTTTAACACATTTTTACATTTCATTTTAATTTTAAACAATTTCACAATTCAGTGTTTAAATTTTTAACAACAAAAATGTAAGAACCCTTCAAGCAAAATTGACAAAAATCGTCAGATTCTAATAAAAAATTTATTTTATTCACTAAGCAAGTCTATAAGACTTCGTCAAATTAGATTTTAAAATTAGTTTTCTTAGTTTTAAATTTAATTTAGATTTATCAAGGAGCAAATTAACTATATTTAAGTACACACATAATTTTATAAATTGCTTGATTTAGCAAAGTCTTAGAGAATTCCTTAACAAAGAAACAAAAAACCTTTCTATGCCTTCAATATTTTTGAAATCAATAAAATTTCAAACGAAAAACTTTCAGAATTGAACAATTTATATTTGAAAGCATCAAAGTTTAAACAATTTTAATTTTGAAGTTTTTTTAGAATGAACAATTTCTAACACAACACAAAACTGTCTAATTTTTAAGGCTTGGAAGTTGAACTTGTTGAATTGCAAATTTACTTGCCCTAGGAATTAAAAAATGTCATGTGTGCAGTATTTTAATACGTCGAAATTTAAAGTATTCTCAATATTGCACATTATAAAATTGAGCTAATTTAAATCTAAGTCTTGAAAACTGAAAATTTCGAAATGTAAGCTTTTCAAGTTGTACAACTTCAATTTATAAGCGTCTGATGTTTAAAAAATCATTTTTAAAGCACAAACATTAAAAAATAAAGAATTTTTAACAATTGAAACGTTCAAATTGTGATGCATTCAAAAATTGACATTTTTAACAGAGAAATGTTTAAACGTAAAAATGTGGACGGCTTCAAATTGAAAAGTTACAAATATTTTAGAATCTCCAATATTTTTTAGGGAAGTTATGTACACCTCGCTCTTACTTGTTAAATAAATATACATATGAATAAGTCTATTTATCAGTTAAGCGATCTGAAAAAAGAAAAAAAGCGATAAGTATGTACATTTAGGATTTCCCACCTGATTCGTAATTGTTTTCTATTTAAATATATTGGAAACAATTGTGTATCGGGGGTCCAAATTCCAAATATAGTTACCCCTTTCTTGTTTTGCACGGCAATGTAGTTATTGTCATAATTTACTTGCAACGCAATACTCTTAAAATAGAAATTTCAGCATTATTAAATGATACTCTAAACCTTTTTTGCAGTAAGATAGGAATCTATCATAAGTTTTTCTTTTCTCAGTTAGGTAAACCTGTAGAAGAAGATAATCGTAGTCGATTACCTTTTCTTTTTTTAGAAGGAACCAACAACGTGTACATCGGAGTCACTCTTGCTGATTACAGGGATACTCCCATCCTCTAAAATGTTGATATTACACTCTTCATCTTCGTCCTCACAATCAGTATTATCCAGAAAATTCATATCGTCTGAATCAGCGGTCTTTGTTGAAGCTTCAGACGCGTTACTAACTTGAGAGAAGAGCTTCTCAAGAATTGGCTCTGCAAAGCTTTCTTCTATATTTTCTGGAAATGAAGTGTCTTGGTCTGGGAACGGAAATCCATCAAGTCCCGAGAGATTTTGTCTCTTATTCTCTCCTAGGAAGCAATCTTTTTTAACTAGGCTGCATCCGCCAAGTGCCCGATCGGCATATAGTGGATTCAGACGATAATTGTCATAATCTTCGAAGGTTTCCATCACAATAGAATCATCTTTAATTTCTGCTGAGCTACTGTCAATTACTGGATCTTGATCAGCATTTCCGAACCCTGTTTCAAAATGATCTTTGGAGGTTGAAGCTTCTGAATTATTCTGCACCCAGCAGCAAGTTGATGAGCAGGTGAGATGGTTTAAATCAAATTCAGAAGATTGAGAAATTTTTGTTTCCTGAGTCAAAACAATGTTTTGTAGAGGATTGGCAAAGCCGTCGTATTTTGTGTAGAGAGACAATTCTTCGTGTTTTGACGGTTGATTTCTGGTATCAGGGAAAACATACTCGTAGAAAAAGGATTGGTTTGAAGATTTTGCTTTTGGATGATCCTGTGCCGTCCCATTTTGGCCGGGCCTTCGATTTTTTCTCCCTTTTTGAATCGTATATCCATTTGGTCCCTTTTTTAGAAGGAGTGTCTCCAGGATAGGAGATTCCGAATCGGAATTTTCAACACTGTTTATTACTAGACGATCACTATCGTCGCTTTCGACTTCCCTTTCTTCTTCGTGGCGGCTCATTTTCAATCTTTAACTGGAATTTACAATTTAGATATTAAAATTTATTTACAGTATTAAAACAATATATACTTTACAAAAACAAAATTAATTGCATCTAAAAAATGGCTTGACAGGTAAACATTGTATTGTTTTTTCTTATTTCAAAAAGTCTCAATATTTAACCATTTACAATTTTTAACTTTTTTCAAATTATCTATTATTTTCTTAATTGCACAATTTCAAGGAATAATATCTATACATTTGTGTAAATAAATTAAAATCCTTTAGATTTTTCAAGACTGATATATGATATATTAGACAGAACAATTTATCAATTTAAAAACTATATTCTTTATTGTTGCAGGACAAAAATGTATAATGTATATTATATCTAGTTTTTTCATAGAATTATTTTTAAAAAAACGTCAGATTTAATAACAGAAATTCCTGTACAGATAAATAGCTAACAAATAGCTCGATTTTCGGGGAAAAAGTTCTCAAACTACTTTATTCGACAAGGTTTTACCAAAATACGTAAAAAATAAAATGAGAAAATGTTCATTAAAGAATAATGATTTTTACATATCCAAATTGAAATATACCTATAAATAAAACCTTTCAATCTTTACAATTATGTATTGTTGTATTCTAAAAATGTAGTTGTTTAATTGTAAATATTTAAATTTGAAATTATTAGATTACAAAATCCAGTGAAAAATGTAAAAAATTTTGAATAGAAGTTAACCCTTAACGGTCACACAGGGTGTCTCACACCTCACGGGCTTTCCGATTGTCTACGTTTTTTTTCAAGTATTTTTTTCGAATAGTTAAATTATCACTGAGGCTTTGAAGATATTTTTTTCCTATTTTGTATTGTTTCAACATCACTCATGAGTTTTTTTCAGCCAAAAATATCTGAAGGTGTATTTGGAGATGTGACCGTTAAGCATCTTTTCGCATTTTTTGTTAGGATATTCAAAAAAAAATTAAAAGAAAATTACAAAACGTAGTTTCAATTTTCTGCTTCATATCTACAGGGTGTCCCAGGAGTATTGTCGTTCCTTGTAATGGCGAGTAGGAAAAAAAAATTCAAATCGAAAAGTCCCAAAACATTTTTGGGTCCGGTGCACATTTAGGGTACTACAGGGCATTGAAATTGCATGTAGGTGAACATCTAGTTGCAATTGTGCGTGCGACCCCGAAAAGCAATTTCTCTTACGGCGGTAACTTCACCTTGCTTCGAACATTAAAAAAAATGCGATTACGAATGAGTTTGTCTGTTTAAATTGGATGGGCTCAAGTTAAATAAAACCGTAAAACTTTGCAACAAAAATTAATTCCTTTATTTAAACATGTTTGAGATAAAGTATTGGCTCACTGAAATTCGGTGCATGGAAAAAGTGGAAATTTAGGCTAGGTTCTCTGAAATTTGGTGAGCGCAGAACAAATAGTTTCAGTGAGCCTAGATAATTCGTACATTATTGCAAATAATCAGTGACCGACCCTGATTAACTTTCTCTCTCTCTCGTTTTTCTTAATTCTTCAGAATTCTGTAGAAGTCTTTGAATACCATTAAAATATTTTGAATTCTTCTAAAATCTTTAGGATTCACGTTGCATTATTGTAAATTCCTTTAAGTTTTTTGAATTCTGCAGAATTCTCTCGATTTCTTAGACTTCTTAGAATTCAGGAACTTTAGTCGACAGGTGAACTGCTACTGGACTATGATGCACATGGTTTTTTTAATTCTGTATAAATCTTTGAATTGACTTGAAATCATTTGAATTTTTTCAAATATTTTGGAATTCTCTTGAAAAAATCAGGACGTAATTTGATTTCATTTAAAGAAGTTTGAAAAGATTCAAAAGATTTCAACTGAATTCAAAACTTCTGCAGAATTAAAACAACGAGTGCATCTTAATTCAGTAGTAGTCTACCTTCGGCGAAAGTTGATGAAATTGCAAATAGTTGAAAAGAATTTCATGTTTTCAGAAAGATTTAGAAAATTAAAGATAAATACAGTTATGTCCTGAATTATTCAATAGAATTCAAGGATCTTTAAAAGCATTCCATGCTTTCAGAAGAATTCAGAGAATTCAAAACATTTCTATGCATTAATCAGGGACGGTCAATGATTATTTGAAATAATGTACGAATTATCTAGGCTCACTGAAATTATTTGCTCTACTCTCACAGAATTTCAGAGAACCTAGTCTACATTTCCATTTTTTCCATGCACCGAATTTCAGTGAGCCAATATTTTATCTCGATCATGTTTAAATAAAATAATTGATTTTTTGCAAAGTTATTTGACGGTTCAATAAAACTTGAGCCCATCCGATTTAAACAGAAAAACACATTTTCGTAATCGCATTTTTTTTTTAATGCTCGAAGCAAGGTGAAGTTACCGCTGAAGAGAAATTATTGCTTTTTGGGGCCAACGGCCATACCACGCTGAAAAACCCAGTTCTCGTCAGATCACTGACGTTAAGCAGCGTTGGACGCGGTTAGTACTTGGATGGGTGACCATTCAAGAATACTGACATGAGTGCTGTTGGCACATCGTGGGTGTGGTGAGCCCACACTTGTAGTTATTTATAACTACAAGAAAAACCTAGAAACACTACCCGAATCGGGTAGTGTCACGCCTACCCTGAAAGGGAAATGGTTTAATGGTATAGGGGTCGCACGCACACTTGCAACTAGATGTTCACCTACATGCAACTGCAATGCCCTGTAGTACCCTTAATATGCACCGGACCCAAAATTGTTTTGGGACTTTTCGATTTGAATTTTTTATTTCCTATCTGCCATTACAAGGTACGACAATACTCCTGGGACGCCCTGTACAAGATATTTTTTGTTTTAACTACTTTGCAATAAATCATCAATTTCATCAGAATAGCTAAACAATTAATGAAAGATTTTTCTAATTTTTTAATATTTTAACTTCGCACACAAAGATTTCTGTTCAAGTATTACGTAAGCATAATTTTCCCTATTCTTGACCCCTCCCCCCATTGTAAGCATATTTTTGCATTACGAATATACAACAATAAACATCTATTAGACCCCCCCCCTACTTACGTAATACTTTAATAGCCCCTAACGTGTCTGTAATTTCTATAAATTAAAATTGTTGTATCTTCTTCATAAGATCGAAGATTCTTTGAAGATTGTAAAATAAATTGAAACACTTTTACACTTTCATAAAGAAATATTTTTAATCAGATATAATAGAACAAATGTCGACGTTACATATTTCGAAAAAAAATACTATCGAAACGATTTTGACATTAATATCGAAATTGTCTTTTGAAATTCCCAAAGTTGTTTGAATAAGGTTTGCCAGAACTTTTTTAAATATTTTTTTCTCAGCAATGAAGTATATTTTTAGAATTTTATGCAGTATGTAAAAAATGTATTATCTCAAATTCATACAACCACCCCATTATTTTAATAATTACACAGGGAAGAAGGATAAAAGGAAAATATTCGAATAAAGGTAGAAGAAACTTAAAACGAACAAATGCAATAATAATTTAGCGAAACAGATATAAAGCCTATAAAGGGACCATACTCAACTAATTTATATTTTTGTTCTACGCTCATTTACTTTCGTTAGTTTCTGGTAAGTGAATATATGTGGGCGTCCACATGAAAAGGGCCCTTATGGCCGGTTCTAGTTTAGGAGATATTCGTGTTTTTCTAAGTTGAGGTCAAAATTATTATTTTTGGGTTAGAGTGGGGGATGATACTGGAGCCTGGAGTGAACTTATTTGGACTATACTTATATGTAGAAAGTAACCAGAAGTAGGTATATTTCATGTTCGAAGAAAAAATATAACACGTGTGCTTATGGCACTCGCCAAGTTTAGATGCGTTTTTCTCGAAGAACGATTTTTCGAAGTTTCAACTTCGAAAATGCCCCGGTGACTCGTTTTTCAACTTAGAGGGTTCGTTTTGGGCCAAAAATGCCGGGAATTTATCCGGCTATATGCCCCTATATGTAACTCCATACCGGCGATAAAGGGCCCTTTTCATGCCGACGCCCACATATAGTGCCTTAATCTCGTGTTTAATAGGGATTTTATAAAATGTTTAAAAAATGTTATCTATTAATATACCAAAATGTTCCAAGAGATTACAAAAAATTACATGGGATTACACAAGATTACAGGAATTACAAGGGATTTCATATATTCAGGCCTCACCGTCCCTACGGGATAAAATATAGGGCCCAAAGGGTACTTTCTGTCACGCTCATGGGGTACTTTTTTCGCCCACGAAGGGTAACAAATTCAGGATAAATTCGCAAGACTAGAAAACAATTCAATTTAAATTCAAAAAAATTCAAATGAATTGGAAAAAATTTTTAAAATAAAAAAAAATGCCATTGATTTCCGTAAAATTAGAATGACTTTAGAGGAATCTAAGGGAAAAGAGAAGAACTTGAAAAAATTCATGAAAATTCAACGTGAATTCAATAGAATTTGATGAAATGCCTAAGAATTCAAGGGGAGGTTAAAAGACTTCAGGGTCAATCAAATAAAAACTTTTGAAAATTCAAAAAAATCCATTCAAATAAGTAGAACTGAGTAAATTTAGAAGAATTCAAGTAAACTAAATAAATTCAAGAGAATTCCTAAGAATTTAAACGAATTCCAAAAAATAATTTAAAATCTCTACAAATCTTTGAAACCCTACTAATTTATAACCAAAATACAATTTGAATGAATTAAAAATACTTTAAAAATAAAAAAAATTTCATTGTATTCAGTAAAATTTGAGTGAATTTAGATGAATTTAAGGGAAATGAAAATAATTCGATGAAATTCAAAAAAAATCAAGCTGAATTGAAAAAGCAATCAAGTGAATTGAAAACAATTTGGAAACGTGAAAAAATTCATTGAATTGAGTAAGTTTGAAATGAGTTTAGAAAAATTAAAGAAAATTCAAAAGAATTTAAGGTGAGTTTTGAAGACTTCAAGACGAATTGAACAAAGGCTTTTTTGAATCCATTGAATTGAGTACAATTGAATGAATTTAGAAGCATTCAAAAGAATTCAGGATACATCAATACGAATTTAGGGTGAATTCCAAAAACTAATTTCAAAACTCTTCAAATCTTTGAAGCCTTTAAAATCCATTAAAATATTATTAAATCCCGTGATATTCTATGAGATCTGGCGATATTTGCTGAAATCCTGGAAAATTTATTAAAATACACTGAGAGCATTAAAAAACTCTTAGAATCACTGAAATACTCGAAAACCTTATAAAATCTCGTGAAATCTGTTAAAATATCATAAAACCTTATAGGTCCTGTAAAATCATTCCATATCTTCAAATTATTGAAATTAATTAATACATTTCTTGGAATCTTTTAAGATTTCCTAAAATATTTCAAATCCTTTGAAATCCTACGAAATACCTCATTTCTCGTGAATAAATTCTATGAAAGCCACTAAAATATTATAAAATCCCGTGAAATTCTAAGATGATATTTCTTAGAAAATGTATTAAAATACATTGAGAGCTTTAAAATTCCTTAAAATCTTTAAAATCATCGGTAAATCTTATAAGATCCTGTGAAATCTTTTAAAATATCATAAAACCTTGTAGGCCCTGTAAAATCGTTCCATAGCTTCCAAAATTCTAGAAAATTCTTTATCCTATAATATTTTAAACGCTTTGAAATCCCTTCAAATGAAATTAATCAATAATTCCTTGGAATCTTTTAAAATTCCCTAAAATATTTCAAATTAAAAACTCTTGAAATGCCTTAGGAGTTTTAAAAATACCATAAACTCTTAAAAATCCCTTCAAATTATTGAAATCTATTAAAAATTTCTGGAAATCTTTTAAAATCCACTGAAATATTTCAAAAGGATTCAAGATACTTCAGAAATAGGTATAGACCTGAATTGAATAGTGATTAACCCAGGAGTTAATTTAATGAAAGAACAGTGACTAATGTGATCTTTTCATTTTAAAAAGTGACCAAAAAGTGATTTGAGAAAAAAAAGTGACTAATAGTGACTGTGTGGCAGCCCTGATTATTTTTTACAGTTACTTCTTACGGAAATTCCCTGATTTTTGCTATGCTTTCAAAATGTTTCTTGGAAGTTTTGATCTTTTTATGAATTTTTTAAAGTTCCATTATGCGCTGCAAATAGGGTACCATAGGGACCAAATCTTGAAAAAAGGGTACTTTAGGAACCTTGACTGAATATAGGGTACAATAGGGGATATAGGGACCGGTCTGTGTGGCCTGTATATTATATCGCATTACAAAAGATTACAAGGGACAGATCTCTGCAAGGGATTACATAAGATGACATGGGATTACATAGCAGCGTGTACACCAGATTACAACAGTGGTTCTAATAAATGTAACTAATTTCTCGGAATTCAATTTATTTTGCAAACATCATTAAAAACACAAGAAAAAAATTCATAGTTTAATTTAGGATAAATATCTCTTTAATTATTAGGTGAAATACCCAAGATTTATTCATTAAAATAGAAAGGAAAATTCAAAGTTTGTAACGGTCAGAAAGATTGTTATGTTCGGCACGTGTTTACGTGTTCGCTTTTTTTGAACGCGCATCCATTTTTCTGTATTAACTGAAACAACTTCTGTTATGTACAAGGAAACTAAGCTTACCTTCTATTGCTCACACGCCCAAAATGCACATTAGACAATCAGCAATAAAAAAACGCCGGACACGTTGTTGTGCAGTTGCAATGAGTGAAATAAGGTATTATTTATATTCGATTAGTTCCTAGCTGTTCCTAGTCGAAAAAAATCGATTAAGCAAAAAAATGGCGTCATTGATTTTTTGTTGATTTTCTGCAAGCTTTCTTCTGCTTTACTTGCTCATCCGTAATCTGCGTGATAAAAACCGTTCTTGAATGGTAAATAACTTGTGACGTGTTTAATTAGTATGTAAAATTAACTTTTCTTAATCGTTTTACGGGTTTTACGAAAAAATTAGCCAAATTACGTACAAAAATTATCATATATCCATTTTTTATATAACGGATATATAATAACTTTGAGGTTATGTTTCAAACCGCCAAAAAATGACCTTATATAATATAAGCATCTCTGATATAAGTATATAAAAGGTAAGTCTGGCCTAATATTCTCATTAAAAAGTAATGTACAAGTTGTTTTAATTTGAGGTCTTGGAAGGGTAGAAAAATTCCAAATACATAGTCGATTCAGTGTGTCGTGCCTATACGACATATATTGCAAATAATATATCATTAACAGTGTCGCGCACAAAATTTTCATGATTTACAATTGATTTAACTAACAGTGATAAACGATAAATTCCGTTTGATTTGCATTGGATGAATTCAAGAACGAATTAATTCAACATTCATTTGTTAAGGTCGAATTACATATTTTCTTTTTTTTTTATTTCGCTGGTAGTGTTCTGCAGCTTAATTAATGCATATCCGCCGCCTAATGATTTTTTTTCGTAAAAAATAATATTAGATAATTAAATGTTCTTATGCGTATTTGAATTTTTTGCTTTGCTTTTGAAAAAAATCCAAATTTTTTGCTTTGCTTTTGAAAAAAATCCCAATTTTTTTCTTTAAACTCTTATAACTTTTGACCTAATTGAGATATTTAAGATTTCTTTTCAGATTTTCCCAAAAAACCCACACTTATATTTTTTGCACATTTTTTTTTAATTTGTACTATCATGAGGAAAATACCTTTGAGTTTTATGCGGGCTAAATAAGTTGTGTGGCCATAAGAATTTTTTGTTCATAAAATCGAACTTTCGTATTTTTCTTGCAAACAACAGATATGAAAAAATTTGAACAAAATAATTGGCACTTTTAATATTTTATTTTCTCGCGGATTTCGAAAGAAGGCGATAAAGACTACCAGAATCTGAAAAGAAATCTTAAATATCTCAATTAGGTCAAAAGTTACAAGAGTTTAAAGAAAAAATTGGGATTTTTGATTTGAAATGGAGTCGGTCATATAAACATCCAAAATTAAGACAGGTCATATCCATACATTATTTCATGAAACTTCCAACATTTTCATCTTGCAACACTAATTTTTTTTAGCAGATTAGGGAACGTCCGTTAATTACGTAAGAATGATCTCAATGCAATTTTAGACCCCCTCAATCTCTGTTGTAAGGATTCGTAAGATTTTGGTGCCTCCACCCCTTTCTTACGTTTATATTTTTCAATCAATACATCAGTTATTTTCACTGTGAACTATACTGAAAGATTTACAGTGATTTGAAAGATTCAACATATTTCAAGGGATTTTAAGGTATTTCAAAGGATTTTTAGTGGGTTCAAGGAATTAAAAACGATTTCCATAGATTACAAAGGATTTTAAGGGATTTCAAGTGATTATGAAGGATTTTAATAAATGTCTAAATATTTAAAAAGATGTCACAGAATTGCAAAGGGTTTTAAGGGATTGCAAGAGATACCGAAGTATTTTCCCGAATTTTAAAGATGTCAGGGGATTTCAAAGATTTCGAGCAACTTTTTTGGATTTCATTCAACTTTAATGTATTTCATAAGATGCCACAGAAATTCAAATGATTTTAAAGGATTTAAAGGGGTTTCGATGATTGCACGAAATTAAAAGGGATTTTAAGTGATTTCAAAAGATTTCAAAGTATATCCACTGACTTGAGAGGATTTCGTAAGATTTTAACGGAATTTTACCAGATTTCCGAATAGTATAAAGGATTTAAAGGGATTTCGAGGATTAAAAAATGTTAATGTATTTTAATATATTTTAAGGGACTTTCACAGTTTTTTCAATTATTTCAAGAAATTCCCGGAGAGCTCAATCATTTTAAAGGAATTTCCAGAGTTTTTGTATGTACGATATCCTTAGAATGCAAAGGATTTCAAGCAATTTTCACATGATTTAAACCATTTTAAGGGATTTGCAAAATTTTCAAAAGAATTCACGTGATTTCAAAGGATCGCAATGATTTTCTGGGATTACACGAGATTTCATGAAAGATTTACGTGTATCCGATTTCAAGAATGGTTATCTCCTCGACTCTATATTTATTGTACACATGCAATATTAAATATTACATAATAAAAAAGAAATAATATACGAAAAGTAATTTCAACTGCCAAATCAGGATTCAATTAGCATATGTAAAAAGAAAATAATTAGAAAGGGTAAACTTACGTTATAGATGATTTGGACCCCCCCCCCCATAAAACTCGTAAGATTTTTCGGATTCCCTCCCACCTGAAAAGTCTTACGTAAAAATCCCTTACGGAAAAAATATACATTTAAAAAATACCAGGAAAGAGAATCTGCACAATTACCTAAATTTATCTGTCATATAAAAAAAATCTCGTTCGCTTTTTTTCTTTTATATTTCCTTCGATGAATTAAAAAGGGGTTATTTTTATACAAGAAATTACAATTAATAATTTGCATAAGGAGATACAATTTATTCACAACAGCCTTTGGTTTCCTCCATGATGTTTATCCTTTTTACATTTTGAAGCGTCTCATAAACACGATGTCATTAACAAAACACCAACAAGAACATGCAATAAATAATTCAGGATAATTGTGAATGCTTTATAAATTGTATAAAAATGTTTCTATGTACGCTAGATTAATGCCTTATGAATATCTACGCGAAAAAGGATCCATACCAGTAGTAACTTTTAGTTTAAAAACTAAAAGTTCCACTAGCACAAAGATAATGTTTAGCGAACAGTGACCAAATATAAGAAGTTCATCTCGGCGGCAAATCAAACACACTTTTCATGATTCGATGGTCTTTAGAATTTTTCACTTGCAAAATAAATGGTTTATTTCCTAACAAATAAACAAAAAACCACATAAAAATACAATTAATAAAAAAATCAAACAAAAAATTAACAAGCTTTAAAGTTAAAAGCGATTTATTTTATTAATAAATATGTTAAAAACTTAAAGTCCCAGAAAAAAATCGTTTAAAGAACTCTGAATCCTTTGGGCATTATTTTCAGAAAAGTTTTATTGAAAAATCTAAATATAAAAAAGAATTTGATTCTCTTCAACAGTTTTTCTGAGGTATGAACTTTTTCTGACCTTAGAAGGTTCCAGAGCTTTTTAAATAAACTTTTTCACGACAATGTGCTCAGTAAGCGGGAAATTTTTTTAAGAAAGTGGAGGGGGGAAATTCTATTCTAAACTTGAGCTCCTATTCACGCAAGTTTGCTAAACATCCACGCACGTCAGATATTTCTTTTGCATTTTTAAGTCCATATCAATTTACAATAGAGTGTCGCGCTATCACGAAGTTAACACGTGCTAAATGTGTTAATTATAGGATAATACACAACTTCACTCGCATCAAACATCGCATTTTAAAACATCACTCGAGGCAAAAAAACACTAATATTGGCCAAAAGTATTCACTTTTTAAGAAAGTAAATAATAAATTATCTTATCAATAATTTAATGCATCCTCGGGTAAAATAATTGGCCAGGATTATTACTTTCGCTGCACAAAGATAACCATAAATTATAAAACTACCTCTTTACATTTCAAAAATAATTAATTTAATTATAATTTCATGATAATCGTTTTTAGATCTCAAAGGGCAGAGGATATTAAAATCTTTGTGCAGCGAGTATCATCGTGGATGTTTTTTTTTCTACTGTATGAGAAAATATCCAACAACATCAATTTACAATGAGGTTGCAAGACCTTTCTCTTTCAGATGTTTATATTATTAACTCGTCCATACATTCTAGAATAGCGCCAATGAATTATTAGTTTTCCCCTCGCCTCGAATGATCTGCATGATATAAAATCCTAGTTTAATATGGCCGGTAATTTTTTCTCATTTAATAATACTTATTCCGTATAGAATCAGTTTATATTTATATCCGCAATTAATAAATAGATAACCGTAAGCTTAACCTCTAGACTCAATTTACGAATTATTACAATACTAATCAGATTCATCTCAACTATCTACTTAACCCTTATCGTTAGCACTCCCATTCTCTTCATTCATTATCTAATAGTAATCTCGTGGTTTGTCGTGTATTGCAAAGCCCGATTTATTAACTCATAACTTCAGCATTATAACGTCCTATGCCTTCAGCACTTCAAGTTTTATTAAGATACATCCCAAAATAAATTTCACTTAATTATGGAATCAAACAATTTTTGAGATTCGCAATTTCTGTAGGTTTAAAAATTAGCAGTCATTTGAGTTTCAATAAAAAATATGACTTAATTTTTAAAAGTTTTAAAGTAAAATAATATTTTGTAGTGATAATAATGAATAAGATCGAATAAGATTATTAAACTTGTTATTTGTTTATGATTCCACTATTGATCAAACAACTTGTGACTTTCGGAATGAATAAAATACAATAAAAATTCGTGTTGCAAAAAAAAGGAGCATCGAAGGCGAGGGATACGTAACTGCTCAACAATTATTGCATACTTTTTAAGTTTAAACCATTCAAAATTGAAGAATTTGAATTTGAACATATTCAAATTCTATAATTTAAAACAGAAACCCTTGAAAGTTTAAATTTAAACTTGAACAATTTGGCGTCTAAAATTTTGACATTGAATTATAAAAACTGTTCAATACTCAACAGTATTAACTTTAAAGCGTTCAGAATTGAACATTTCAATTAAAAGTTGAATCATTTTAGATTTGAATCGTGGATTTAGACCATTTTTATTAAAATGTTCTAAATAATCTACATTTTACAATATCAAAAGTAAATGACTAAGAATAGAATAAAAAATGTTGAACTTTTGAATTTAAATATTTATAATTCTTGAATGGAGAATCACAATTCATAATTGAAAGCAAAATTGAACAATTCAACTTTTCAAAATTGAAAAAAAAGTTAACGTTCATATTTAAATATTTTGTAATTGGAATTACGTTAATTTGGACTATCTTTAATTGAACAGTTTTTAATTTAAAGCGTACAAAATTGAATTTTTTAAAAATATAATAAGCCCTTAAAAATAAAAAAAATGTATAATAGAAAGTACTTAATGTTGTTCAATTATAATATAATAACGAAATTCTTTTTTAAACTCGAATAATTCAAATAAAAAAAAAACAGTTAAAAAATCTCAAATTTTGAGGTTTAAATTGTTTAAAATTAAACAGTTTCAAAACAAAAGTTTACAAACTAAAAGAGTTGCGACTAATTGAAAGCGTTCGAAATGAGAATTTAAAAATTTTGGATCTTTTAATAATGAAGCATTTTAATAAGGAGCTCATGTTTAAACCCATAAAGCTGAATCCTTCTAAAAAATTAATTATAATTTGGAAACTTTAAGTCATTCAAATTTGAACAACTTAAAACTGAAATCGTCTGAAATTTTAATTTAGCTTTCAAGTTTTAAACATTTAAAGTATAAAATGTCTGCAAAATTGAAGAATCGGGTTTGATATAATCTGAATTATAAATAAATAATTCCGAATTTTTGCACCCCTCGATCGAAGGCCTCTTTTTTGTAAATCGACAGAGAGCAGAATACAAAAAAAACATTAGATTGTACATTTTGCCAAAGTGCAAATCAATCTCGTTTCCGACCTCGACACTCGTTAAATAATTAATTCGGTCTAATTTTCTTCTCCTAAATCAAAAAGCGCTTACGTTTTTTTTTATAATAGGAACGAGACGCCGTTTACAAAATCTAAAGCGTGAGTCCTTGTGACCTGGAACCCTTTCAAATAGATTCCGAATTTTGTTCCTCGTGATTCTTATTAATTACAATTTGGACAAAGGTGGCTCTTAAAAAATTAGTTCTTGAAAATAATCACCTTCAAGATTAGATCTTGTTATTAATACGAATATTAATCTCTCAGGTTAAAGGATTTAAAATCCTAAAAATTCTCCCAACATGAACAATTCTTAAACCGAAGTTTTTTTTAAGAGCCTCCTTGTCTTTCCAAAAAAAAAAACTTTTCTTCCCGGTTCCAAAACACAGTTGACATTTCCACCGATCATATTATAGCTTTTTTAACAACGTTTAAACATTAAATAATGGCGTTACATCATAACATACGTTACAAGTTCACTATAAAGCTGGGTCAATTTGTGAGATATGTCTGTTTGAGAAAATATATCTTACTTATATGCACTGTATTATGATATTAATAGAAACACCTAATCGCTATTCCTTCGCAAGTTTTACGAAGCAGACGAGAGAAGCTTGTATGCACTTTTTTTATTATGCTCGTTATTGTTATTTATTTAGATTTATTTTATTTAATGCAATGTGTTAATCTGTGCTACTCATGTGTAGAATAGTCGTCTTATATTTCGTCGAGTGAAAAAAAATAAATCTCTCCGTTGTCTAGACGTTTCAAATCGTTTCAATCGGCGAAAATTTTCTCTTTTTGTTTTCTTTCTGCTTTGGCTTTCTCTTGTTTCGGCAAATTCTCATACAGAAATGAGAAAACTCGTTCATATTTCCTCTTTATTTTCTTGCTAATCCTGGGCCGAACGACACGTTTATTGTTCTCTCTGTTGCAGTTTTATTGTTCTCTCTGTTGTTAATTCGGTGTTCTCGCAGCAATCAGGGTCGAACTTTTCAAGTTGACACTGCATGAGAAATGGAGCATGATTTTAATTTTACGTCAACTATAACGTGACTTTTTGTTCCAGGTTTCTTTTAGAGATTGGAAATTGGACTTCCGAGGAAAGAAGAATACGAAAAATTATTATCTATCGAGTATTGAATCGACCAAGGAGATAGTAGCTATTTAACCAAATCTCCAAATCGCAAGGAAATACCAAAACTATGATAATAATTGAGGAATGCGCCTTAATTAGTTGATCAGTGATCATTTTGATTAAATTACTCGAATTAGAAAATCTTGCTCGATTTCTCATAAAGGATTTAATCAGTTTTATAAAACAGTAGACCGACGATAAAATGAATTGAATTATCTACTTGGCAGTCAAGATTGTTGTCAAAGTTATTTGATCACGTGCACTTTCGATCCAGCCATCACATTAAAAAGTAAGAAGTCCATGGGCTTCAAGTGACGAATTTAACATCCAGGTTCACTACTGGCAGGAGAACGATTTGAAAAAAAAACACACCATTTCTTCTCGCGAACCGGAAGACCTCCGACGCCATATATCTCACAGCAAATCACCATAAAATCGTTGAGTGCTGTCCCACAAATTCCTAAAACTGGATCGAAATTCGAAACGGAGGTTCTCATAGTATCACGCTATGTTGCTTCCACTCATCGTCGTCACGCACTTTTTTTCTGGTGTATTTTGACTTTCGGAATTGCTTCGAACAGCCTTTGGTGGACTGTCATCAGGCGTAGGTGTAATGTCATCCGAAAGAGGGATATTGTTGTTCGTTGAAGTCGAACTTCTCCTACCATTTTCCCGAGTTGGAGACTTGACATCGAAAACTGATGATTCCGACTCAAGATCCGAATCGATCTGGAAATAAGGTTTAAAAGTTGCATGAGAAATTTTGCTTTTCAGAAACAGAAAAAAGAATTTTTTCTAGCTGATTAGAGATGTTGCGAAAATGTCTTGATGATCAATGCCTGTAATGCGAGATGCTTTGATGAATATTAGGATTATATAATGGAGTTGGTTTTAAATTCAATTTCAGGGTTACTAGCAAGAATTTAAAAAAATGGAAAACGATAATTTTCAGGGAGCTTGTACAATTATCTGGATGTTTTAAAATACATACTTTTAAATCTCAATAATTTTATTAGAAAATTGAGAATTCATTCCTTTTTAAAAAAGATTTTAAGTTTTTAGGTATTTACATATTAAAGACAACCAAATTCAAAAGACGATTTTGTCTACCTTTGCAACTTTAATGATTATTTTTGGTTTACGATCTTTCAAATTGTGAATTTTTCAAATGAAACATAATAAAATGCGAATCGTTTAAAATGTTGACATCAACCGATTGAACAAAAAATTGTGTAAATTAGATTTCAAAATACATTTAATTCTTTTCATGCGGAAGGTTAAAATTTCAAACTTTTAAAATTTAAGTTTGAAATAAAACGTATATTACCTGCCAAATCTGAAGTCTTTAAATTTATTTCTTAATTCAAGATTTGTTTGTTTGAAAGTTTCATTATAAATATTTAAACAACATAATTTCAAAGATAGAAGTTTGAAATTGACAGCTTGATAAAATTTTTATATAAATTATTTTATAAATGCATTTTATAAAATAAAAATTTCGATTTGTATTTGAAATACTTTCATTTGAAAAATTAATTCTCAATGGAACTTAATTTAAAGTCAATTTATTATAAATTATTAATTTTCAATTGAAGGCTCTAACGTCAAAATTTTTAAGTTGTGAAAAACAAGAATTGAACAAGATAACATTTTTTTCCATGAGTCAAAATTAGTTCAATTTTAATTTATTTGGGGGAAAATAAAATATAATTTCTTTCACATTATAGTGCTTTCGAAATGCAAGACTTTTTAATAATTGGAAGTTTCCAGCTTGAAATTAAAAATTGAAATGCTTTATTACAAAAGCTGCTCAGCCTTGAGTTTGAAATTTTCAATTTTCAATTTGAGAAAAAAATTGCAAAGTTAGTAAGATATATATTTTATGAAATTGAAAAGTGTCAACTTAGAATTAATTATACAAGGGGAATACCTTTAAAACTTGATTGGCTTTTTATATCTGAAATTTTTTAAATTTCATCTGTTAAATTAGCTTTTCAAAAATAATTTACTGGATGCTTTTTAATATAGAAGCCTCTCAATGTAAAAATAATTGAAATTACAAGCGCCTAAATTTTAAAATTTTAAAGCTGCAAATTTGTGAAGTTTAACTTGAATTAGAAATATTAATAATTTGTCATCCGTATTCTTTAGAAACCCTGAATCATCCTAGCTACTTTATCGACTTTTTGACTTACTTTGTACCTTATTTTCAAATTAGGCACAGTCTTTCATCGACTTCTGAATCATGTTTACAATCTACTTTTACTTGATTATATAATTCTACTTCCAAAACTGTTTTCGATTCTACAAACTCATAAGATGTTTACGTCGACGGGTTACAATGCAAGACAACTTTCTTTGGGTGGCTTGAAGTCATTAAATTAGTTGATTGGTCATAAGGCGAATTAATGGTCTTCCTTAACATTGAAGTCACGTTTAGACATTTAATTATTTTATTACTATTTCCACTTTTATTGAAATGATTTACAACATCCGGTCATTTTCTCAGAAAATAAACTTTTAAGATCATCTTTAAACAATTTTAGAAAAAATTTAATTCTTTTTTTAGTTCAGTACGTTATAAAATTGGCTATTACTATTTTAGAGGAATATAGAAGAAGCTACGGAACAAGGAACACAAATTTGAAAATAAGGTACCAAGTTAAATTCTCTTATAACTATATATATTTTATTTTGAATCCAAAGTGTTGATTGCAAGAATAAATCTTAATAGAAAAAGTTGAATTTTTTTCTGAGCTTTTATTTTTGTGTGTAATCAAGATTGATATTGAAGCGACAAATAATTAGAAGCGATTGATTTGCGATTCGAATGGGTTGATGGTTTAATACCCCTAATATTTCAGGATTTTTAAGAGTGGCATGGATCGCCTCTTCCTAAAATCGAACCTCATGATGACTATGATTTCAATTGAGGATGAGGATGATGCGCTACCTTGTTGAAACAGACTACCTGTCTGGTAGCAGGATGCGGGCTGAGAAAGAGTCTTTCGCTCGTATCGCTCCCACAGCTAGAACTTTCGCTCATTTCGGTTGCAAATTTTCGAGAAGCCCTGGGACTTGGAGGCGCTGCTCTACTACTTTGGTTACCTAAATTCAAGCCGGCATTCCTCGAACATACCTGGGATTGAATATGCTCACAGACTCTTCTGAATCTTCGAATATTGCCTGCAAAAAGAAGAATTCACCCAATCAGAATTAAAAAAGGAACGGAATTTCATTTAGGTCATATATATTAGTCCGCTTGTTTTATTTATGTCCTTTATTGCATTTATTCAGTTCCGAGGGGTGCAGAACATCGAATTTCCGTGGATTTTTTATCGAAAACTTTCCTCGCTTACCTCTTTCATTTTTTCTGTTCTGCGTTATACATTTCTAGGGGGTAAAGTTAGGATATTGGTTGAAGTTGTAGCATCCATTTATCGCGTGCGAATCGAATCGAAAGTGTGTGGAGGAAATTACGAATCAAAGGGTCTGGTAAGCTTAACGGAAAAGTTTGACAGGGGAGTGCTGTTTCCGTTTCCGCGAATAAAAGTACTTTGATATGTAATATGCATTTGTGTGTCTTATCTGGAGATAAGACGTGAAAAGGTGGTGTGTGCCAAGGTAACATCGATCTTGTTGAACTTGGATGGCTGCCAAACGCCAAACACAAAATCATCTGAATTCGTAGGCTTATACCTTATACAGCCCTTCAAAGAAGGCTTTGCACCCATTGTCAGTTCTGTCATCGATTCTACACAGCGGCTAAGCCCCGTTAAATCGCATTATTTTCTCGACATGAAAGCCAAGTTATCTTCCTAACCCAAAATTGATTCATCCCCAAGTGCATAAACTTCATCTTGAGAACAAATTCGGATTTTTTATTGTTATTAGTTAATCAACCGTTTTTTAATGCGTTTATACAATATTCCAAAATAAAAAGTTACAAATTGAAGAGTTTTAGATACAATTTTTTAATTGTACAATTTTAAATTAAAAGCGACCCTACAAAGAAGTTCAAATTGAAAATATTGGATGGGTTCATGCGATTGAATCGCTTTATAATGAATCATTCAAAATTGGACAATTTTAAGTTTGAAGCGTTAAAAATGAAATAAATTGCAATTAAAACGCTTCAAATAAACCCATTTTACATGAAAACGTTCCAAATTGTATATGGTTATAAATTCAAAGCATTCCAAATTATAAAATACAAAAATAAATATCTTAATAGTTCAACAATTGAAGGTTCGGATGCAATAACCACCTTAGCGCTCGAACACGCGGAGAAGTATTGTCCGCGGAGAAAATTTTGAAAATTGTTCAAATTTGAGTTTTGACAGCCCATACTTGTAGAGAATTTTATTGCGCATCTTATTTGTATGGCAACCAAATTCGAAGGTTTTTTCGTTTTTTAGTTATTTAAGGAAAACGGAATTTTTCGCCGAAAAAAAATTCAATACCTTTTTGCGTTCAACTCGCCAGAGCTTTTCCTGCAGATGGATGAAGTGAGAAGGATGCATGAGGAAGGAAGGAAGGTATATGAGTTGGTTAAGAAAAACAGCATGGAGAGAGAGAAGACAGCAGGGGAAGAGAGAATAAGAGAGACAAGGTTTAATGGGAACTATGTGTGGATTATGCCAAGGGCGAGAGCGCAATATTTGTGTGAGAAAGGAGAGAAAGGAAGTCAGGAGCTTATAGCGAGGATGAGATGTGGCTGCATGGAGGGTTTCAATAGGTTCTGGCTCGCTAGGGAAAAGAGGATGTGTGAACTATGTGGGAAGGGGGAGGCAAGAGTGGAGCACTGGTTGGAGGAGTCCGTAGAGGTGGAAAGGAGTGGGATAAGCATGGAGGTATTGATGCATGAAAGGGGGGACAAAAGGGCAGTAGCATGGGTGAAGGGAGTCTTGGGTAAGATGGAGAAGACGAGATGGAAGGAAGAAGAGGAATGGAGAAGGAAAGATTGTAAATAGAGGAGGAAGTAAATATAAGTAAATGTAAATATTGTAAATAGTAGATAAGTATTAGGTATTAGCCGCGGAGGCAGAGTTTGGTAATGCGAGGCAAAGCAAGAAAGTAGGGACATGCGTGCGAGGCTAGGCGAAGCGGGGAAGGCAATGCGATAAGAGCGAGCGGCGTTAGAGATAAGGTGTGGAAGGATGTTAGTTTTAAGAAAATTCTGTAAAAAAAATGGAAGTGTAAGCAAGTCAATTTTTTAAGGCCAGTAGGCTAAAAAATAAACGTTTATCTTATCTTATATTTTTTCTTGAAAATGTAATGTAACATTCTTCAACAAATTCTACGACTGTTAGAGTGTCTACGAAGATTTAAAAACATTTCAGGGCCGTGTAGTGAATTTTTAAAAATATTTTTTTCCAAATCTTGGATGCATGTATACAAACGAAAAAGTTGTGTGAGGAAGTTTCGAATTTTGATAACTTCCAGTGAGAAAAATGTTCCTTAGGGATCAAAGAAATTTTTCCAAAAAGTTTGAGATCTTTAGTCATTAGGGGAAAAAAGTGAGGACGATGTGAAAATTATGTACGGCGTGCTGCGCTCGACTTCTTTGTCCGTACGAGAAAAACAATCCATTTATTTACAATCGTGTCGGACGAGAATTATACTTGCAATATTCCTATACTTCTGACAATGACTTGAGTATGTTAATCAATAAAAAAATGTGTTTCCATATTTCTTGCATGTCAAGGATAAATCCTCTCATTGCAAAAATTAAAATAAGCAGCGTCACCAGCAATATCTCTAGTTAAATTTTACGTTTATAAGGACGCCAAGCCGCCGCGATATGTTTTCGCGATCCGAGTGGAGCACAGCGCGCCGTACATAATTTTCACATCGCCCTCACTTTTTCCCCCTAATGACTAAAGATCTAAAGCTTTTTGGAAAAACTTCTCTGATCCATAAGGAACGTTTTTCTCACTGGAAGTTGTCAAAATTCGAAACTTCCTCACACAACTTTTTCGTTTGTATATATGCATCCAAGATTTCGAAGAAAATATTTTTAAAAATTCACTACACGGCCCTTAAATGGTTTTAAACTTCGTAAACACTCTTAAAGTTGTAGAATATGTTGAAGAATGTTACATAAAATTTTCAAGAAAAAATATCAATTCTCGGCAAAGATCTGGCGAGTTGAACGCAAAAAGGTATTGCATTTTTTTCGGCGAAAAATTCCGTTTTCCTTAAATAACTAAAATAGGAAACCACCTTCGAATTTGGTTGCCATTCAAAAATTTGATCCGCGGACAATACTTCTCCGCGTGTTCGAGCGCTAAGGTGGTTATTGCATCCGGCCCCTCAATTTTTAACTAAAAATATTCAAGACTTAATCATTTTGGATAGAATTTTCTTATTAGACAATTGTTAATAGCATTTTAACTTATTTATCGCTCTTGAATTGAATCCTTCAAAGGGTTCAGAAGTGAATAATTTTAGACTGAGATATTAAAAATGATTAGGTTTTTAATTTAAATCGTTCAAAATTGTACAATTTCAGTTTTTAATCAGTTTTCTTTGAGCACGTTCCAAGTCAAATCTAATTTGAGATTGAAACTTTATAAATTAGACAATTTCAAATCAATCCATTTTTAATTGAATTATGTAAAGGGTTCAGAAGTGAGTGATTTTAGACTGAGATATTCAAAATGATTAGGTTTTAAATTTAAATCATTCAAAATTGTACAATTTCAGTTTTTAATAAGTTTTCATTGAACACGTTCCAAATCAAGTGTAATTTGACATTGAAACTTTATAAATTAGACAATTTCAAATTAATCAATTTTGAATTGAATCCTTCAAAATTGCATAATTATATTTCAAATAAGAAACCTTAATAAATAGTAAAACGATTTTAAGTTGAAAGCTTTCAAAATCGAATAATTTTGAATTAAATTGTTTGAAATTGTTCAGTATTAAATTTAAATCAATCAAAATTGTGCAATTGAAAATTACTACCCTTAGTTGTTGTGCAATTTAAAGTTTTAATGGTTTAAACTAGTTTTTAGTTGAACAATTTTAAATTAAAAGCTTGCAAAATTGAAAATAATAAGCTGTCAATTCTAAGCATTCAAACTTAAATAATTTTGGATTCAATCATTTATAATTGTTAGATTTCTAATTAAAATCGTTCACAATAACACATTTAAAAAAAAAGCCGTAATGTTTGAACGGGTTTTAAGTTAAAAACCTTCACAGTTGAGAAACTTCAGATTAAAACTGTTTAGATTGAACGATTTCAAAATGACAGTGTTTAAAATTAAATAATGTGAAATCTAATCCTTCAAGACTAGAATCTTATTTAGAATTAGAATCCCTAATATTTGAACAGTTTTAGGTTTTGAAAGGGAATTGCAAACTAAGTAATTTTGAATTTAAAGCCTTGAAAACTGAATGATTTCAAGAAAGCATTTAATATTGAACAATTTGGCAATTTAAACGCCCAAAAAAGAATAATTTTAGTGTATTTTTCCATTCCAAACTGTAAGCGTTAAAGTTGAATAATTACATATAATTTCAGATTGAGAATTTATAATTTAGATAATTTTACATTAAATCTTTTATAGTTTTATTTTGCCGAGTAATTTTTAATTTAATTCATTCAGAAGAATTCAATTAAAAATTAAACAACTCAAATAGCAAGAATCTAAAATGAAAAATGTTCAATTGAAAGTGTTCAAAAATACATAATTTTGTATTAAAACATTCACAATTGTTCAATTTAAAAAAGAAAACGTTAGCTGATCAGTTTTAAATTACTTTTATAGTATAGGCGGTCACATGTTTCATTTTTTAAAACTTAAAATTTGGGAAAGATACAATTTATTTTAGTTAAAACGAAGAATGTATTGTCTCGAAATAAATTCGGAATCTTAACTGAAAGTGGTCTTAAATGAAATGATCACGTGAGTCGAAAGACAAAGGCGAAAGATTTTTCTCTTATTAGAGTATACTGATTAGTAATTAGATATTCCTTTTGATAAGAACTTACCACTTAGGAGTGTAAATGTAATAGCATAGAGAGGTTCGCTTGGCTGCTTTGAAATGGCACTAATGTCAACCTGAAACCGTACTTGTCTCTGAAACATTGCTGGTCCCGTGCTACCACGTTTATATTCCACACTAAAGGACATTGGTGAACTCACACTATGGGATAATTCCGCTATCTGGAATTTAAAAAAGAATATTTTCAAAAAATCTTTCAGAAAAAGAGGAAGAAGATGATAAAGTAAAATTAAATTATTATTATCGGTAAAATAAATTACATTTAGAAACAATAAAACATGGTTTGAAAATGTCGGTTAGGTGGTTAAATTAGGAGACCATTAATTTAATTTTAATATGATATAAGTTTAAAAAATGTATCAGTGGAAAGAGGTATCTCTTTATGAAAGGATATTAAAATAGGAATTAACTGTTCTAAAAATAGAAAGTCATTTACTGCTAGGATCGATAATTTGCGGATTTATACTTACAGATAAAAAGGCGTGAATTAGGTCAGCTTTTACGCTAGCCAATGGCTTTCCTTTTACTAATACCGTAAATGTCTCGTCCTTTTCGGTTGCCATTAAACTGCCAAACCAGGATTTTTTCGTTAACTCTGGGGATGAACCTGGTGTCAAATGTACCTGAAACAACAAAATTCAAATTTTTTTATTTAAATCTTTTATTGCTTACAAGTGTCTTTTGATAAATCTAAAAAGATTTCAAAGCATCCAAGTTGAAGAGAGATAAAAGTTTCTAGTTTTGAATATTTGTGCGGTAATTTCAATTTGAAAGCAAACATAATTTTAGAAATGAATTTTGAATAATTCAGCAAATTATTAATAATAAAAAAAAAATAAAATAAAAATAATTATCCAAATTAAAAAAGCATGTAATTTTAATTAAAGACATTCAAATTAGATTGACTGCAAAAATTTTAGTATTTAAAAACAATTTAAATTTAAAGAAAAAAAATCCAAATTGTAAGTAGTTTTTTTTTATTTTGGATGCTAAACTGTACACTGAGCGAAGAATTCCCGTGTAGTTCGGGTTTACACCCCAA
>CAKNYM010052748.1:51923-103555 GCA_932195095.1 Andricus curvator | reverse complement strand
CTATTGGGGTGTAAACCCGAACTACACGGGAATTCTTCGCTCAGTGTATGTACTCCTGTTGATTAACGAAATAAATTTGTAAGAAATCTAGTTCAAATCAATCCAATTAATAATCTAGCATGATGCATTTATTAAATTTGGGGAGGATTAGAATTTTAATGGTACAAATTGTAAATCATTCAAATTGGACAATATCCTAAATTTTTAGCTTTTAAATTTAAAAAGAATATCATTTTTCAAGCTTTTTTTAACATAAATCGAAATAGATTGTCCGAAAACAAAATGTTTGTTCAATTTCTTTAAGAATATAATTTTAATTTATAAATATGTATTACATTCCAGTAAGATATTTCTTATTCAGTGATAATCTGAATCATTTTTATTTTTAAATCGTGAATAATATGTAATAATAATAAATTAATCACCTCCTCGGTGCTGGTGAGCAATTTACGTCGATGGAATCTGGGACTTCCTAGGAAAGAATTCTTGATTGTTGTTAAACGTGATCTCCAATGATGAGCACCAGATCCTGCTCCTGTGTGAGGAGATCCTGGAGGCGTCACACCCACTGCCATGACTAAAATAGAAATTTCATTGAATTTATATTTTACTTGAAATAACTTTAAAACTTAATAAAAAATAATGTATTGTTAAATTAAAATATTTAATACGAATAATTTATTATTGAACTTAAAAATCCAATACAAATAATTTAGCATTTAAATTGCATTTTCAATTTAGTATTCAAATAGTTCAGATCAAAAAATATAGTCCAGGGTGGCAACTGAACTGGAAAATCGGGAATTTTTTCACTCTTAGCAAAAAAAACATATAATCACTTTAAATTTTACTTATATTCAGACGAGTTTGTTTTGAAATTCTTTAGTATGGTCAAGGATTCAATTTGAAAGTGTACGATTTTAAGCACTCAAATTTTTCATTCTTCAATTTTGAAAACCTATTAGTTTGAAATGATTGATTAAATAATTCAAAAATATAAACTTATTCAGTCTTCAAAAACTAATTCTACGCTCGTTTTATTTTTAGGCCATAAATAAAAAAATTTCAATTTCGCAAGCCTTGAAAATAAACTTATTGTATGTACTTCAGAAGCTTTCATTTAAAAAGTGTATAATATTCTTCAGTTTTCAAGTCTAGAAATTAAAAATTTTATAGCGTGGAAAATTAATTTGAAACCTGCTAATTGATTGCACATTTTTTTCTAAAGTTAAAATTGCCACCATGAATTGTTCTAGAATTTATAGAAAGAATTGCAATAAGTATCAATTGTAAAAAAAAGGCTCATATAAATATTATCTTTCGCACTTAGAAATGCTTATAAATGCTTATAAATGCACAACCTAAGATGATACAATTTTCGAATGAAGGAAAAAATTGCCTCTGTTCGTTAGGTTCTAGAACCGGGGGTCACATGAATTTTTAAAAAGCTCTGCGAGACAAAGCGGGTGCTTTGGTTCACAGAAAGTAGTTCAGATGCCCGAAGCCAGACTCGTATTCTCTGTTATACAAACACGTTAAGCGTAATGCACTGTGTTGCGAATACAAAAGGTAATAATTACAGTTTGTCCGTTATTGCTATTATCCATTAGCGGGAAGTTGGATAATGGGGCGTGCTTCAAGAAAAAAAAATTCCTGGGAAAACCAGAGCTCTCTTTATTTAAGTGAAGCATTATCAGGTCACGAGTTTTATTCTCGAAAATATTGTCCCATAAATCCCTGGCGTTGAAGAATAATAGACGCTAGCATACAATTTGTATAGTCCTTATTAAATTAATAGTTGTTCCATTACTCTTTAAAGTAATAAGAAATAGTTTTGTTTTAAATTTTCAACAACAAAATTAAGTTAAGAATTACATTCTGATTTAGTTTTTTTTTTCTGCTATAGGTATCTACATTTTTTTAGATCTGCAGTTCTGGGGTTTCCAAACAAATGTGGGTGGTGAGTATTAATTTACTCGAGTGAATGGTTCCTTACTTCAAAATTACACAAAAATCCTATTTTCTAATATTTTTCAAAAATATTGTTTGTATGGGAATTTCTGTAGCTGTTTAATTACTATTGGAATATATGTGATAAATTTTAGAAAAGTTATTTCTACGTTTGAAAAACACTCGCAAATAACAAAATTGCTTTTAGCAGTTTTATTTGGGTTAATTAATTAATTATTTATGGTTTAAATATTATCTTATCACATATTGTAAAACAATATTATCAGCAATAAAAAAAAAAGCTTCAAAAACTTTTAAATTTACATTTTAAAAACATTGCTCCTATATTATGTTTTAATTAAATAATTGGGCTGTGCCCTAAAAATTTTAGAGTTAGCCCGGGAAAGAATTCATTAATTAGTGGGATTATAAAGTGGGAATGGGAGAATTACTTCTCAATTTTCATCTTATCAAAAAGCTGAAAAGTCTTTTTTTCCTCTGCAGCGACTTGTTTTTTCATCAAGTCCTTGCAGATTTCTTCCACTGACTTAGTGGAACGTTCTTCTCTATTTTGGCGAACATTCGCGTTTTGATCCCCAAAATTCTTGGTGATCAATTCAGTAAAATGCATGCTTTTGAAATAATCCATGACAAGATATTTCGATAATTTCTCAGGTAGAGGAACAGATGGGAAGAGATAACGTTCGTAATCTCAACCCCCTACATATAAATGAAACATTTAATTTATCTTTTGAGCAAGGATGACGGCAGCGCGCCCTCTAAGATTCCCTTGGAACTAGTTACGCATCTAGATTTTCTACATTTCAGATTGAATTTATTTAATGGACTTTAACGTGATTGAATTTCTTTATTGCTGTATTTACAGCTCTGAAAATTGGTTGTTGTTTGTGTGCGATAAACATCTTCTACCTCAAAGTTGAATTTAAACAAAACAATCAGAATAAGTGGATAATGCTATTTTTGGAAATTTTCATTTGTGACCGAAATATTTTTATTTTATTTTCTAAATAGTAGCAGCGGAACAATGAAGATTTTACGACTTTAGTTCATTATGTTGAGAAAGCATCCAATTTTTGTAGTATATGACATTTTTGTGACCCAAAAGAAAGTTTTGTGATCGGGTGTCAAAAATTTGTCATATTTTTTTTAATCTGGTATTTTTTCAAAATAATGAAGATACTTAACTTTTTTCTTTTGATCCTGGCAGAGGGTTTATGATTGTTTCGAAATTCGCGACAAAATTGAAAAGTAATAAAATGGTGACCGTTGTTCTGATAATTAAAAAGTTTGATTTTTCCAAAAATATGGTAAATTGGTCCATAGTTAAATTTCTTCCTTTTGAAGAGTTCTACACAAAGTTCCTCTTACATTTCTCTATATTTTGCAGCAAATTTTTTTTTTAAATGTATAGTTTGCAAATACTAAAACAAAATCGAGCAAAAATGGCGAAAAATGGAGAACAATTTTTTCGTAGAACTCTTCCAAAGGAAAAAATTTGCTTTTGGACTTTTTTCCGTATCTCGCATACTTTTTGAAAAAATAAAAATTTTGATTTTAGGAAAAACGGTCGCCGTCAGGACCAAAATGATAAAGTTAATTATCTTCATTATTGTGAGAAATACCGGATTTTTAAAACAAAATTTTTGCACCCGATTTGATCAATTTTGTTTGGGTCACAAAGAGCACTTATATGGGCGTCCGCATGAAAAGAGCCCTTATGGCTGGTATGGAGTTACGTATATGGTCATATATCCGTATAAATTTTCCGCATTTTAAGCCAAAAACCAACACCTAAGGTTGAAAAACGAGTCGTCGGGGCATTTTTAAGAAAACCAAAATCTAAACTTGGCGAGTGCCATAAGCGCACGTGTCGTAATTTTTCTTCGAACATGAAATACACCCATTTCCGGCAGCTCTCTGGACATGATTATAGTGTCAATAGAATCAATATAGGTCCTAGCATCATCGCCCACTCAAACCCGAAAATAATAATTTTGACCCAGATTTAGAAAAACGCGAACATCTCTTAAACAAGGGCCCTGTTCATGCGGACGCCCACATATACTATGTTTCATGCTTTCTTAACAAGTTCGGACAAATCTAGGTGTACCGGTGCTATTAAAAAGTCCTTTATTTTTGCAAAAATGTTCCCTCTTTCTCCTATTTTTTCACAGAGGACTCTGAGGGCACTTAAAGTTTTTTTTTAAGTCTTGGGAGGGAAAAATTGATCAATATTTAGATAAGACAAGAAACAGAAACTAATATTTTTTTATTTCCTACCAGGTTGAACTTCGCTCAGCTCAATTCCAACGCTAGCTAGGGGTGGAACGGGAGTTGGTATTCCTTGAGGTGGACTGCCATTTCCGCCAGTAGTACCAACGCTCGATAACCTGTGAGGGCTTCCCGATTGTCCATGGTGTGAACTTGGAACGGCTCTGTGAGGACTCAAAAGGCTTGCGAAGTTAGGCGTATGCAGAGGAGATCCTCCTGGCGTCGATGCGTGCGAATGCGAAGCGTGAGTATGCGATCCCGTACTTGGCGATCGTCTTGCATGATGCCTTGTGCTGCAATTCAAATTCCTATTAAATTATAATAAGAATAACAGATTAGTATTTCACAAACAATTTTTAATTAATATTCAATATCAAAATTCCATTTCAAATTTTCAATTCAATTCGTGCTATTCACATTCACGGCTCGGATCGTGCGACTTTTTTCCACTTTTTTTAAAAATGCGACTTTTTGCGACTTTTTGAAGAAAAATGCGACTAATCGACTTCTTTCCGCTTTTCTCAGATGTTCGCAATACTTAGTTTCAGTTTTCATTACAATGAAACTTTTAAAATTGAAATTCAAAACTAGAAACAATTGTACCATTTCAATTGAAAATATTAAAAGTATGGAAGAATTTCTCATTAAAGCTTTATTCTGAGCAAATTTTTAATTAACAGCGTTTGAAATTGATCAATTTCCAATTTCGTGAATCCATATTCAAAGGTTTAATTTTTTCAAATTACACCTATAGCAGTTGGACATTTGTAATTCGAAAACGTTTAACCCATTCCGGACGCATTGTGTCATATGACTCCATGGCTGTATGTATGCTAAATGGAGTAATTGTAGGGACTGTGTTGAATGGGTTAAAATTGATTAATTTCAAATTCATTAACAGTCTTCATATGCTTTCTCCCCTTTTTAAAGAATTCCTTTTTTCCTCTTTTCAAGAAACTTCCCCTTTCCCCTTTTTTCGCCTAAATGCGAACTGAATTAGTAGAACCCAATGAGAAAATCCAACTATTTTTGTTTGAAAGTTAATTCTTTTTGGTTAAAACTTCCCCTATTTGGTCGAAAATTTAATTATTTTGTTGCAAATTCAACTATTTTGTTAGAAAGTTATCTTTTTTGTCTAAAATTTTACTGTTTTGTTCAACATTTGCCTTTTTAGAAAAAAAAAAAAAAATTTTTTTTGTTGAAAGCGGTCTCTTTCAACTTTTGAGTGAAAGTCCAACTATTTGGTTGCAACTGTTTGGTTTCAAATTAATTCATTTGTTGAAAATTCAACTATTTGGTGAAAAATTAATGTTTTTTGTTTGGAAACGATCTATTTGGATGAAAATGTAACTGTTTTTAGTTCAAATTTAATCTCTTCTTTTTTGAAAATTCAACCATTCGGTTGAAAATTTAATTATTTTGTTCAAAAGTAATCTTTTTTGGTCAAAAACTCAAATGTTTTGTTAAACATTTGTCTTTTTGGATAGAAAATTCGTGCTTATGGATTGAAAATTCATCTTTTATGGTGGAGAAGTTATCTTTTTGGGTTGAAAATTCATCTTTCTTGGTTGCAGATTAACTTTTTTCTTGAAAATTCATTTCTGTGGATTGAAAGTTCAACTATTTGGTCTAAGTGCAACTATTTGGTTGAAAATTAAATTTTTTCTTAATTCAACTATTTGGTTGAAAATTCATCTTTTTTTCGTTGAAAATTGACTTTTTTTTGAAAATTCACCTTTTCAGGTTGATGTTTCAACTGTCTTTAAGAGAATTCGACTTTTCGACTCGAAAATTAAATTATTGTGATGAAGTTTAATCTTTTTTGTATGAAAATTCGACCATTTGGTTGAAAATTAATCTTTATAGGTTGAAAATTCAACTATTTGGCTAAAACTTGAATTACTTTGTGAAAAATTAGTTCCTTTTGCCTGAAAGGTCTCAACTATTTGGTTGCAAATGCAACTATTTGGTTTATTTTTTTTTAAATTTAATTATTTGATTGAAAATTAATCTTTCCGGTTTAAATGTCTGCTGTTTTCTAAACCATTCGACTTTTTACCTTCAAAACTCAACTCTTGATGAAAATTCGTCGTGGAATACAAAATTAGTCTCTTGTGGTTGAAAAACTACTTTGTTGAAAATGCAATTTATTTCGACTTAAAATCTTAGGAATTTAAAGCGTTTCATATTGAATTCAATATTGTGTTTATATATTAATTTTATTCACAAGAATTTATTCGCCTATTTTCGTAAAAAATCATTTTACTTCCCCTGTTTCAAAAGTATTTTGGGCTATGAAGTCTGAATTATTAAAAAATGAATCATTTCATATTCAAATTATAGTCTCAAATTGAAAGCCTTAGTTGTTGAGTAATTTCAAGTATCGAATGTTCAAAATGAATGTTTCTGAAGTTCAAAATTAATGTAAACCCAGATTGAGAATCATTTAAGCTGAATGACTATCGTTGAGAAATTGCTTGAACCATACAGTTTATTTTAATAGTGCAAAAAATATGTGAAAATCAATGAGAATTATGTAATCTATATTCCTAAACAAATAAAGCTATTATTTTAGTCATTCAGTGTCAGATACTGCTTTTTTATTACATATCTTTCAAAATTTGATGCAACTTTTTATGAACTTTTTTCGAAATTCCATGCTACTTTCTTTGTAATTTTATGCGACTAATGCGACTCTTTAAGCCTTCTAGTGGACCCAAGCCCTGCCATTATATAGTTTTATTGTTAAGTACATAATTTAAGACAAAATTAAAATTAATTTTTATCCTTTGAAAGAGAAGTACTTCTTAAAAGCTATACCTTCCACTGTGGGATTTCGTTTCTTGACTATCTTATCTAAGATGGAAGTTATGATGAGGACTTAGCTAAGTCCTCATAATAACATCCTAGGTGGATTTGAGTGAACTGCACTTGTCGGTTGGAATATAGTTTCAAATAAAAATACACAAAGGCAAAAAAGAGATGGTTGCTGCTCGATTACAGGTTTGACCTAACACATGGTCAGGAGATTTAAAGAGAAAGCATGAAGGTACTAGACACGTGATTTTCAACACGCGATGTGCGGGGCGAGGATGAAAGTACGGCACGCGACTAGGAGCAATTCCGCTTAGGCATCGTCAGGACTTATGACTAAAAGCTCGTTCTGGGAAAAATAAAGTGATAACGGGTTGACAATAAAAAAATGATTTATGATGGCCACGCCAACGGATAAAGCTAGGTGTGAACAGAAATGTATTTTTGATTCTTATCTCGTAGAATTTAAACTGAATGCTGCTGCTTGAGTTGTTGAAAGTGGGTTTTTAATTGGAAAATACGTTTTTATTTGAGAAAATTACAATTAAAATTAGGTTTAAATGATAGAATTAATATTAGAATTAAACTTGAGAATTTTGAGTATTGAAGGGAATGGAAGAAAGATAATAATGAGATATTCACCTGGATTGCCTTCTTGGAGTGAGGGGTGAACCGTGGCTGATTTGTCCCAAGTTCAGGGCCGCACTGCCATTTACTCGGCAAGTATCAACCCTTTTCCTTGGAGGATCTGACTCCAATTGTGTTGCTGAGGCTCTCATTCCGCCTCTCATTACTTCTAGCTCATCCTCACAGGCTGGCCTTCTCCTTTTTCTCTCGAGCAGGAGGAAGTAAATTACCTTTTCTGTATTGTGGCTGAAAGAATATTAAAAAATTGTGGAATTAGGGAGGACAAAGTTGAAAAGACGTAATCCAGAAAACAGGCATTTAAAAATAAATATTAAACTTAAGATAGAGAAATTGATTAAAATATCTTGTTTAATGGTGCAATATTGTAGAATTATTATTGTGAAAAAGTCTAGCTATAATCAAACTCTAATAAAAGAGAATTAAATGAAATTTAGTTAAAACAGAAATACAATATTAATCATAATTACAACATTAATAAGTGCATTACTTTTAAAAGCGTTTTACTACTGGAAACTTTTTTTTATTGAATTAAATCTTATTTTCAACAAAAAAGATGAATTCCCCAAAAAAATTTAATAGTTGATATTTTAACCAAGAAAATATTTTCTTTTTAAATCAAAAACAGTTGAATTGAACCAAAAAGGACGAATTTCCAACAAAATATAGTTAAATACTCAACTAAAACAGATGGATTTGTAACTAAAAAGATGAGCTTTCTACAAAACAGTTGAATTTCATCCAAATAGTTAATTTTTTAACCAAAAAGATGAATTCTCAACAAAATACATACATTTTTAACAAAATAGTTGCACTTGCAACCGAGAAGATTAATTTTCTATAAAAAAAAACGAATTTTCAAGAAATTATATCAATTTTCAACTAAATAGTTTGGAGAATGGATGTGATGTTAGCCCTAATTTTGTTTGATTAATTTTTAGTTTATATTTTTTCAATTTCTAAAAATGTGTAAGTAGTTTAATTTCCAAGCCAAAAAGACGAATTTTCTACAAAACAGTTACATTTTCAACCGGATAATATGAATTCTCAACAAAAAAATTAATTTTCAACCAATCAACTGTATTTTGAACAAAAAAGGTGAATTTTCAGTATAAAAAATTAATTTTCAACCAAAAAAAACGTATTTTTAACTAAAGTGATGAATCTTCGATCAAAAATATGAACTTTTAAGAAGGTACTTCAACTTTCAACCACGGAATTGATTTTTCAACCTAAAAAGATGTATTTTCAACAAACAAAAAATGTTATTGATAATAAAAGATTTTAATTGAATATAAAAAACAGTTTAATTTAACCAACAAAAACAAATTTTCAAAAGAATACTGGAATCCTCAACTAAAACAGAATAATTTTCTACCAAACAGTTGCATGTTTTACTAGAAAAATTTATTTCCTTCCAAAAAAAGAGGAGTTTTTAACAAAACACATACATTTTTAAACCAAATTTAAATTTTCTACCAAATTGTTCAATTTTCGAACCGAAAATACGAATTTACTACAAAACAGTTGAAATTTCAATAAAAAGTTAACTTTCAACCGAAATATATTAACTCTCCGTCTACAGACAGGGGCTTTCAAGGCACATAAGATTTTTCAAACTAGGATATCTCGTCTACGGGAAAAGATTTTTATTCAAAAAGTTTTAAATAATCAACACTATCAACAATTAGGCCATGTAGTAAATGCTTTAAGAAGTAACCCAGCATTTTGTGTGAAAAATAAGTCTGTAAACGGAGGGTTGAAAAACATATAAAAAAAAGTTGAATTCCCAACCAAGAAGTACGACTTCGTAAAAAATCTCAAATTTTCAACAAAATAATTCGATTTTGAACCAAATAATGACATTTTTAACTAAAAATTTAATAGTAGACTTTTCAACCGAAAGGAATGAACTTTCAAACAAAAATAGTTAGATTTTGTTATTGGGTTCTATTAATTCAGTTCGGATTTAAGTGGAAAAATGAGAAAAATAGGGGAATAGGGAAAAGTTTGTGCCACATATATTCTGCAGGAATTTGATGCTTATAAATTATTGAAGAAGCTAAATCTTTAGTCACCGCTATGGCGTAACCAACACTGGGAAAAGTGTCAGGAAAAGGTTTGCTAAGAAAATATGTAAGGATAATGAAAAAAACATGAAGCAGGACGCACACAAAATTTAACGAAAGCCAAAGGTAAATATCTATAATCGATCTATCTATTGTACACGGAATTAAAGAATCTAGATGATTGTTCTTTTTTATATTTGTGGGTCGATGAATCAAGCCTGAAAGTCCAGGAAAATCATCAGTAAACCAAAAACAAAATAAAACCGATGGTGTAAGTTGCAGTCGGACTTTTCGGTTTATATTTAAGTTTAAACATATTATAAATTTTTAATATTACATATATATATATATATTTGTTGTAATGATGTTTCCTTTAGACTGGTATGGTCCCAAGAAGAAGAGCAACAAAATTGAAAGGATGTTGAAGCCGAAGAAAATTCTTTGAAAATCGCTGAAATAAATCAGTTCAAAGAAGAGAATTTACGATTAAAAACAGAGAATAAAGAATTTGCAAGAATTCAAACCAAGCTGCTCCATTCTACAGTGGAAAGAGATGAGACGAAAAAAGAAATTACTAGTTTAATCAAGCAAATGCTAATATATCTCGCCATAAAAAGTCAATGAAAAAATAAGACCCTCATGTATTAAAATATGTTCTTTAATGCCATCATTGTATAATATTTTGCGGACAAACACGCCGCAGAAAAGTGATATTAATTTTTCAGCGTATAAGACCATCGACTTCGATGAGAAAAAGGATGAAGCTTACAACAGAAACGAAGAGAAAAATGCACCTTCTCATGCAGAAAGATCTACTGTACCGGAAACAAATAGCAAAGTCCTAACGAGGGATGGACAGTTTAACAAAAGGTGTGGTAAACGTTCATCCAAAAATGAAACGTCCCACCAAAGCCGCAACTGAACCAAATGAAAATTGCTGGAATTGCTGGATTGTTTAAATTTAATATAGCAATGGATATTCAAATTGCGAATATTTCCAACGTTCACTTACTAAACAAAAAAAAAGAAGAAAATAGCACTTATCATTTTAAACCTGACTACTTCGTTAATATAGCTTATTCTGTTTAAGAGAAACAAGGACTTATTTATAAAGGGCGTCGCATACTAATTTTCAATACTCATTTGCAGTACTCATTTTCTGCATTCACTGCCAATACTGATTCAATACTGATGCTCGATACTCATTCTCTCAGTATTCATTCACTCAATACTCATTCTCTCAATACTCATTTTCACAATACTCAATCCGCGAAGTAAGTACACTGGAACTTGGATTGAATGAGTCCGGAGTTACTGCTTCCGAGAATTGTTGTCACGGCGGTTTCGGGCTAAGAGTGCGGAGCCCGAGCCCCAAGCGTGAAACATCAGCAGCGTAGCGACAAAGAGACAGTGCGCAGTAATATTATGTATTCCAATTGGAAATGGTTCAAACGCCACTGGATGTTTACGTTTGGACGGTCTGGATTTACCACTGACGGCCTCTGAAGCCACCCACGAAACTGGAGGTAAATCCAAGTTCCAGTGTATTGCGTCTCCTATACTCACTTTAATACTCAATTCAATACTCACATGCAATAGCAATTTTTCTATACTCAATTTTTGCAACGGTACACATGAGTTTATTACTTGAAAAATTTGTTCACACTATTTTTTTAAATTTTTGACACTACTTAAACTATTTTTTTTATCTCTGCAGAGAGCCCGATGCCTATTTTTGACGTTAGAATCCGAAAAGTAAAAATGAAGGAATTTTCGTTCTGTACTCTTTACGATTGTGTAATATACAGCGGCGGAATAGGTGCCTATAGGGGCGCAGGTAGAAACAAGGTCGCAATACACGAAAACTGTTTAGAGAAAAATAATAAAAAAGTAGTTTTTCTCCCTTATTTATCAGCGACATTCCACGTTCAGTTCATTTTTAACTAAATTTCGAAGCAAATTTTTTGAACCAAATGGAATCCCACCTTGAAGTCCAGGCCCGCCCGCCACTGGTAATATAAAAGAGTATATTAACCGCAGTGCTACGGGACTTAAATGGACCAGCTTAACAAGACAATTATAATAATAAGAGAATATTGTTTTTCTTACTTTGGACTAAGGAGCTCTTTGATAAGTTTCTCCTTTTCCTTAAAACATCCGAGACTGGCGATGGCCAACAAAACGTCAGGATCAATGGCGTCCTCGGTCGGAATCACGTGTGTTTGCACCACATCCATCATTGAGAGTTCTAATTCCAGTTCTCCCTTTCCAGCTGCTGTCACCCATATATGCCTATTTATCTCGGCGAGCTGAAAGCCGGATATTGTTTTAACTCATGCATTTATATATATATATATATATATATATATATATAACATGTTGATAACAGATTTGATCAAATGTTTCAGATTATGGAACTCCATAACTAAATGAGGTGCCTCGTCAAAATCCCCCTGTTATATTCCAAATGAATATATCTTCCACTTCATTCAACTTTTCGATCAATTTCTAATATATCTTCATCTTGCACGAGGGGTTGACAACTCGACCAATTGGGTGTACACCTACTTCTGACTTCAAAATACTTCAGGATATTTCAATGACTTCAGAAGATTTTACTAACTTCAGGAGAACTCAAGTGACTTCAAATGAATTCAGGTGATTGCAAGTGACTTCACGTGAATTCAAATGACTACAAATGTTTCAGGAGATTTCAAGTGACTTCAAACGAATTCAGGTGATTTCAAGTAACTTCACGTGATTTCATGTGAATTCAAATTACTTCAGATATTTCAAGAGATTTCAAGTGACTTCAGGAGAATTCAAGTGACTTCAAAGAGGCCGTCCATATACCACGTGGACAATTTTCTATTACATTTTTGTCTCCAGCCCCCACTCTTTGTGGACAAGCTTGGAATTTTGACGAACCTCCCCCCCCCACCCTGGCGCCTCTGTCCACGTGGACTTATTTCATATTTATGAAATTATGGAAATTCTTGGTATTCAAAAGCTACGATGCCAAAAGGAGCTGTGAATTGGCTGAAAATCCGGTTTTTCTTAAAAACATAAGCTTCATGATACAAAGTAAGAAGTCCAAACAAAAATTAGTGAACATTTTTTTAGTTTTTTATGTGTTTCTGAAAAGAAATCAGCAGATTCAGAAGAACGCCAGTCCACTTTAGGGTGGTCCAAAAATGCATTTGAATTTTTTTTTCGAATTTACATATATATCGCCCCCAAATTTGTTCGAATCCACAAAAAAATAAATGCATTTAAAAAAAATTATACTCAGAGTTTCCACAAGCCCCATGAAGCCACACTCGTATTTCCCATAAGAAAAAAGACGTTTTTGTACATTTTATTCAGAATCGTCAATATTAGGTGAATCGAGTTGGAACTCAACATTGCTCTTCACAATTAGCTATAGCATACAAATGAATAATTACCTTTTAAATATCGTCCCCATAAATCTGTTTTATAGGGCCCCAAAAAACTCCATTAAGTGGAAAAATGGGGTTTGCGACTTTTTGGTGCTAATTATGATTATTTGCAGTTTTTTAAAATACAAATGGTTTCTAATACATGAAATACTACTTTACACTGATAATTAGATGTTTACATACAGTGTTTAAATAATTTATCATAGTTTTTAACATTTTTCTCTTAGAATAGAGTTAGAAAGTCGCGGTTTTTTCGAATTAGTGTGAGGTAATAATTATTTCAAATTAACAAGAATAATTGGGTAACCAATTTGTTTTTATTTTGAATAATATTCTTTTTGAATACTTCTAGAAAGTTGCGTTTTTTCTTAAATATTTAACTTTTTGTTTTTTTAAAGACATTATTATTTATAACTATGTTCTCTTATAGTAATGCTAGATAGTTGCGGTTTTTTCTGAAATTTTCCAGTTTTTGTCAAATTTTCACTTAGTGTGGTAATAAATAATACAAGTTAACGAACATAATTGTTTTCTTAGATAATTGCTAGAAAGTTGCAGTTTTAAAAATTTTTAACTTTGCTTTGACTTTTTAGCAACGAATAAATAATAAATAAGCAATAGAGAGCATAATTTTTATAACAATCTTTCTTTTTGTGAATATATTTTTCTGAAATTAAAGATATATTTGAAATATTTTTCAAAATTTTCTACACGGATCATATTATAAATGTAACTTTTCCTTGAAGATGTTAATGAGAATTAAAAAGTCAAAGAAAAGCTGAAAATTTCACAAAAACCAGCAACACTTTAGCATTACTCTAAGAGAAGGTAGTTATAAACCATAATGAATTGTATAAACAGTTATATTTGTTAACGTGCATTAATTATCATCTCACTAAGTAAAAAGTGGACAAAAGTTAAAAATTTAGATAGTTTAAAACAATAATCATTTGTTTGAACAATCATGGTTGTTAAATTTCATTAATTATTACCTTACTATAATTTGAAAGTGGACCAAAATTGAAAATTTTTAGAAAAAACTGCATTTTTCTAGCATTATTCTAAAAGAATATTATTATAAATAATAAATTGTTTCAACAATTATTTCTGTTAAATTTAATTGATCATTGCCTCGCTCTAACTGAAAAGTTGAGAATCAGTTGAAAAATTCAGAAAAACCGTGACTTTCTAACTCTACATAACTTATGAGGGTGAAATTCAAACTGTAATTTCTTATTCGTATTCTATGACTTATTCTGTAGAAAAGTTTTCAGGGTCAACTCGATACACCTAATATAAACGATTCTGAATAAAATTGACGAAAACTTCTTGCTTTCTTATGGTAAAATTAATTTTTTTGTGTGGATTTGAACAAATTTCCGGGCGATATGCATGAAAATTAAAAAAAAATATTTTAAACCACCTTACTCCACGTGGACTTTGGATAGACCCACCGGCCCCCTTCGTGGACAATCATGGACCCCCCTCCCCCCAACTGTCCACGTGGTATATGGGTGGCCCCAAATGAATTCAATGACTTAAGATATTTCAGGAGATTTCAGATATTTCAGGAGATTTTATTACAAGTGTACACCTGACTTCACGATTTATCAACCCCATGATCTTGCATTAGTTTTGTACAATTCTAGCCTGCCAGTGAGCAACTTTTTTCACTTTTGTGTCATTTTAAACAAAAGTCACTGTTAGTTATTTTTTTACTCCTTTTAAGATTGAAGCGTTTAAAATTGAATAATTCTAAATTTATGTATTCAAAATAAGACGATTTCAAATTGATGTATTAAAAATTGGACCATTTCAAATTCAAATATTCAAAATTGAACCGTTTCAAATTTATATTTTGTAAATTGGACAATTTAGAAATAATGATAGTCTTAATAGTTGAACGATTTTAAATTGAAAATTTTCATAATTCATTAATTTCAGATTAAAACTTTCAAAATTTTCCAGTTTCGCATTGAAAGGGGGATTAAAATTGAAAAATTTGTAACTAAAAAAATTCTAAGTCGAACATTCCCAAGTATATATTTAGATAATTGAAGATTTAAACTTTTGAAATCGAAAAAACATTCATTTGTTGAAAAAAATGCTGTTTTAAAACTTTTCGATTTTAAAATTCATAATTTCAAATTTAGAATTAATTACAAATGCGCACATTAAAAATAAAGCAATTTTAAATTAAAAAATTGCACAATTTCAAAGTAAAAACGATCATTTTAAGTTTGAAGCGTTCGAATTTGAAAAATTTCAATATTCAAAATTGTGGAATTTAAAAATTAAAAAAGGATTAAGAATTAACATTTTATGATTTTATAATTCAATAAATAAAAACAAAGTTCAACATGTTTTAAATATTAGACAGTTTAAATACAAACGTCCAAAGTTAAATGAATATAGATTGCAAATTTATCAACTATAGAATTTCAAACTGATAGAATTCAAATAAAGTTGAAATAAAGAAGTTCAAGAATTTTGAATATAGTGTTAAATATTCTAAAATTTTAACTATAAAACGTTCAATAACTTGGAAATTTCAAAAGTCTGAAATATTAAAGAATTTTGCATTAAATGCTTCGAAATTGAGTAGTTTTAGAGTAACTCGTTCAAAATTGAGTAATTTTTTATTGAAACTTTATAGATCTCTAAACAATTTCAAATTAATAACGTTTCAAATTACAGAATTTTTTATTGAGTGCTTTAAATTCTACACTTTTTAACTGAAAACGTCCAAGTCGAATAATTTCGTATTCAAATATTTACATTCGGATCATTTTAATGTTGTATCTTACAAATATTATTTCTGATTCAATTGAATGCTTTAATAATTTATCAATTTTTAGTAGAAACATTTAATATTTTGATTTATTCAGATAACGAGCTGCTGGCTTCATTACAAAATTTATTGTTTTAAAATTAAAAGCGTTTGAAATAAATTAATTTTGAATTACAAGAATTATAAATTGAATTACGTAATTTTTAATTCAAATTTAACTAATTAACTGCTTTCATATTGAAACTATGAAATTGCAAAATTGTACAATTTTAAAATAAAGGTCCTAATAGTTAAACGATTTTAAATTGAAAATTTTCAAAATTGAATAATTTATTGAAACTTTAATAATTACTTTGAAATGCATAGCTTAATCGATTAATTTTTTATTGAATCCTTCAAGACTCGAAATTTAGTTTTAACTTCGAAGTCTTGAATTCGAAGATTCGAAGTTGAATAATTTAAAATTTAGGTCGCTCAAAATTGTACAACTAAAAATTTACAGCCTTAATATTTAAGTAATTTTAAGTTAGAAGCGTTCAAAATTGAATATTGTAGAATTAAACCCGATTAAAACTAAACAACTTTTAATTATATGAGTTCCAACACGAAAAACCTATAATTTGCACCTTTAATCACTTTTCCGCTTTAAAAAAATCAGATCATCGCCGTCTGATAGTTTGATAATCGTTTTTAGATCCATTAGCATTTTATATGATTCATAATTTAAATAACTGGTCAGTTTTGCATCTAATTTCCAGAAATATTCTCATGAACCAGATTCTCAGGGACTTTCATTAAAATCGAATTATGAAAGTCCATAACTTTATTAAAGAAGATATAATATATAAGACTGACTTATAAGTTCGCGAACATTCTTGACGCCGTAGCTTCGTCAACTTGTCTCGAATATCGAATCTGGAGCGTGTTTGAAAAGTTGAGAATTTAATTTTTCGCGAAGGCACAAAATACATTTTAGATCCAGGTTCTCCTTTCGCAGAAGTTGAATACCTATCTTTAAAGTTTATATATAGTATGAAGTTAGTTTAATTTTAAAACGAATCAGGCTGAGATTTGAGTTTATATTTGGTCTGATGAACTAGCTTGCGTCTACAATATACTTTCATCAAAGCTCTAACGAAGTTCCTGAGCTTTCTGATTATAAATTAAATATTTCTAAATGAGTAACTTCTTCAGTGGTATTTTGAATTACTATTCATTCGAGTAATGGCTGGCCAGAGAGGTACTTAGTCAAGGCTTTGTAAAAATCCTTGAATTGATTCGCGGTTGAGGAAAATTCATGGCCAAGGCAAAATTCCTTCTAGGGAAATTAAGAAGTTTATTCTTCATCATACTGATTTTTATTAATATCATTATTAACATTAAAAAGAATAGTTTTTCCATTTAATTATTTGATGGTATTTCAATTTTAGGTAATTATTTCTAGTGGTTTTGTTTTCTTCGAATTTCTATGTCTCTTCTTGGATAATAAGCAGGTTTGATTGATAGGTAATATCAATTACGAAAATGTGACTCACCGTTAGCCTCTTATCCGGATTAACTTCTATCATTCCCCTGAGAAGGTTTTGACAATCGGGTGGAACAAAGTGTGGTATGTGAAACACCCCTCGTTTGACTTTTTCCAAAAGTTGCCTTAAGTTATCGTCATCAAAAGGTAAAGCACCGACAAGAAGAGCATAAAGTATCACACCACAAGACCAAACGTCCGCTTTCCTACCATCATATTTTTCACCCTGCAAAGTGAAAAACAATTATTTTCAGCGTTATAGATACAATATTAAGCCCTAAGAGTAAATAAGGAATTTTCGAAGTTCATGATATTGAAAAGGGAGACAGACTAGAAAAGCTGAAAATTGCACGGCCTTAGCTTCACAAATATAATTCTTAAATAGTAAATGGTAATTCGGTAAGACAGCAGTTTCAGAAAAAAAATTAATGGTAAGGTTTATTAATTTAATACCTAGAAAAAATCTTATATATATGGATGATAAGTTAAGGTCAGAATGAAAGATAAACCAAAAATAACTTAAAGGCGGCATTAGACCTAGGCGAGATAGAAGAAGTTATGGTGAAAAGGGGGAAAAGAGAGGGATTAACAAAGAGAGTATTGGAAATTATTAGAGAGTTAAAAAGCAGGGTCCACTTTTATTTAATATATTAATATCAGACGTGGCAGAAGAAATGAAGAGAAAAGGATGGAGAACCATAAGATATATACACTGGCATACGCGGACTATATAGTGTTGATGGCAGAGGATGAAGAAGGGATGTCGGGCTTAATTACAGGATTAGAGAAATACTTAGATGGGAAAAATTTGAATTTAAATTTAGAAAAGGAGGGGAAAGAAAGAATAGATGGGGAGATGGAAGGGAATAAAGTTAGAAGAAATAAAAGAGTTTAAATATCTGGGATATACCTTGCAAACAAATGTAGATCATAGAGCTCATATAAGAGAAAGGAAAAAAAACAGCAGGGGTAATGAAACAGATATGGAGAATAGGAAAAATAAGGTTCAAAAATTGGAGAAGGAAAATGTGGCTGTTTGATACGCTGGTATGGCCGGTATTAGGTTATGGGGCAGAGATATGGGGATGGAAAGAACGTAAAGAGATTGAGAGTTTACAAGAAAGGTATATAAGGTGGGCGTTAGGGGTAGACTGGAGAACGCCGGGATATATGGTGAGAGAAGAAGCGCAAACGGATAAATTAAGTACTAGAGCGGGAAAGATGGCATGGAAATTTGAGACGAAGCTGAGGGAGGGAGAGAAAGTGTTTGATAGAGGTAGAAGAAAGAGAGGGAGGGCGATAGCATTAGCGAGATGAGAAGAAGAAAGGAGGGAGTTCTTCAATGCTAGAGATATAGAAGACGGGACTGGAGTAAACTATGAAGAATTGGAAAAAAGGGAGAGGGAAAGACGATTAATAGAAAGGTGGAAGATGATTGAGGAATCAAATTATAATAAATGGTATAAGATGATAAAAAAGGAAGGAGTACCAAAGTATTTAGAAACGAGATGGGGAGAGAAAAGATGGGCAAGAATAGCAAGATTTAGATTAGAAAACGAAGTAAGGGAAGGGATGTATTGGGAAACAAAGAAGAACAGAAAGTGCAGAATCTGTGAATGAGAAGAGGAAACATGGGAGCATGTGTGGGAAGGATGTAGGGGAGGAATGGAAGATAAAGGAAGCTGGTAAAGATTCTAGGGGAAGATGGATTGGGGGGATAGTGGATGAAGGAATTGGAGGGGGCTAGAGGAGCGAATGAGAAAGAATGCATGTGAAAAAATCGCAAAATGGAGGTACAAGAGAAGTGAAAGGAAAAGGAAACGGAAGTCGCTTAGATTAGAAGCGTAAAGATTTGTAAGTAATGGTTATGTAATAGCATAACTAGATTAAGATGCGGTTGCGTTCTAGCTCTCTCTCGCTTGCACTTTCGATTGCTCGCTCACTCGTTCGCTAACACGTCCCAATTTGCGCTATCGTAAAAAATAGAAATAGGATCTAGATATAAGATTTTCTGTAAATAGTTGTAAATAAAAGTAAATAGTAAGAATAAGATTTTATAAAATATGTAGGCGGAAGTGTTGTAAGAAATGGAAGTCATGTAAACCTTTAAGGGACACATTATGAATGAAGAAGATAAACCAAAAATATAATCTTGAAATGTTTAAACAACATTGAATGAATCCTAATTAATTTGAACATTAACTAATTTACATGTGCCCTAGTTTCGGGATGACTCAATTAAGGAAACGAAGTTCCGCAAACAACTTCAAACGTACTCGCGAAAACAGAATATTATTGATCTTATTCTAGCAGCTATAAAAATAGTTCAGGACGTGTAAACACCTAATAGGGAACTCTAGTGGAACAGTGCTCGTATCATTCGCGGAAGATGTCATTTAACCAGCACCCTCGCAGGTAATAATTTCCTGACAAGAAATTTCATTAGTCACCGTCGACTGGAGATAGAAGCAAGGAGTGTTCGTAACTAAAATGTTCAGCTCTTATAACTATATTCTCACAGAGAAATTTTCAGTCGACTGCGTGCTAGTCGACTGGATAGAAATAGTTTCAAATTGTTTATTGTTTCTTACAAATTGAAATTCCGTTATACGGTTCGCTTAGTAAGATGTCCTTGTCCCAGTTAACCTAATAAACAAGTGCAACTGTAAGATTGACAAGATTGCAAGAATGAAAAATAAATACATTTTTTAAACATTGGGGAACTAATGGCAAGTTAGGAAATTGTAGAAGAAATTAGGGCTGAATTAAATTTTGCGGTGTGTTTAAACTTTGATATTTTTCAAAAACAGTTTCATGTTTTTTCAGTTCTTTAAGTTTGAAATATTGAAATTAAAATGTTTTAAAAATGGTAAAACATCCGATTTGATTTCTTTTTTTCAATTTTTAAAAATTTCTGCAGTTTTTCAACAAGTTTTAGCAATATTTTGGATCTTTTTCAATTCTTTTGTAACCTGGAATAATTGAACTTCTACAAATCTGTTTTGCTTTTGCTTCTTTTAATAAAAAATTAGAGTCTAACTAAACTCTTTTCGTATCGATTTAGTAATTCAATTGCTAGAACTAAAATTTTTTGTTTTAAATTGAAAATTGCATTTTTAATCATGGTTTAAAGTTGAGAAAATTTGGGCTTCAAGCGAGAAAAAAGCTCACTACATTTTCTCAGAACCTTATTACATTTTTCAATCAAACTTTTCACGCTTCAATTCAACACTGATGTATATCGGGAACAAGTTTTCTTTTGTCTTTCCTTTTTCCTAACTGGTTTGATAAAACATAACTTAAATCCTCTGTTTTACAAATAAATTCTAAAACGTCTCTTAACATTAAAATGTAAGATAATATTTTTATAACTTACTCGAATGACTTCGGGGCAGGCATAATGAGGCGACCCACAACTCGTTTCCAACATCGAGCCAGCAGGTTGCAACGACGCCATTCCAAAATCCGCTATTTTAATATTATTCTTCTCGTCCAATAACAAATTTTCAGGTTTCAAATCTCTATGACTGAAACAAAAATTGAATTCCGTCCACGATTTTTTATATTTAGAATTTAATTCAATTATCGTGAGTATAATGGGCAAATATAATACTCTTAGGATTGTTAATCGATGCGGTAAAAGTCCGCTCGAGGTGAAATCTCCCAAGGTTAAAAGCGGTCCTATTTTGAAATGCAAATAATCCCAGCTTTATTTCCGCTTTCAAAGAGAATAGAAACGTCTTCACAAATGAACGTATGTTATATAAATGCTAAGTTGCAAGCATCATCGAGGATTTTGTCAAGTGCATAATTTGGGATTTATGCAGAAAAGATCTTCATTGTGAAAAATGTTTTCTGTGACATTTATGCAAATTCCACTTGAACTTTATAACGGAAACGTGCTCGATCGTGAATCGTTAGCGAAAAATGTCAGAGGGATTAAACCCAATTAAGTTGTCGCAATTGGGTTATACGTGATGTAAAACTGTAGAAAACGTTTTCATTATTTCACCCGACCGCTTGATTATCAAGACTGATTAATATGAGGAAGGAGATCTGATATAGAGAAGATATGTTTTTAAAATAATTTTGTTTTCTTTGAATTTTGGAATTTCAGGATGAAATTATAATTCTTCTAATTTCAGATTTTTGAGTAATTGGAATGAATGTATATTTGGTGCTTCTTATCCAACCTTTTTTTTCCATATCGATTAAGTTTCTGTACAATAAATTGTTAGTTTTTTATTTACTTAATCTAGATAGTCCACACCATCACGATTTGCTCTAAAAGGTCTGCCAACTTGTATAAAGTCTGGCAACGCCTATCTTTGCTTGGCTTCGTTGGACAAGAGATGAGAATAGGACAATCAAAAAATAATCCAGACAGAATTCTGTCAGAAAAGCTTCATCGAAATAATTTTACAGAATTCACCTCTTCTGACTAAAATTGTAGTCTGAACTTTAATATTTCGATGGACATGGAACCCTTTTTAAGATTTGAACTACAATTTTTGATTAAACTCTTAGAAGATGAAAGGCACGGAATTTATATTTATATATTCAGGATTTAAATTGAGAGATAAATTACTCACCATATACTATGACTATGGCAAAAGTCTAACGCGGAAATGATTTGTCGAAAAAACCTCCTGGCCTCCTTAGGCGTTAGTCTGCCTTTTTTCACGAGATAGTCGAAAAGTTCACCTCCCGAGACGTGTTCCAGAACAAGATATCTATTTGGAAAGGAACACAATTTTAGTATTTTGGAATCATATTTAAATTTGCTTAAATTAAAGTAAAATTTTGGATACTCAAATAAAATTTCTGATTTGGCATTAGAATAGTAAATAGGGAATCTTTTACAAATCTTTGGAAAAATGAGTCTAAAAATAGTTTTGGGTAAAAGGGACCATTTCCGGGGTTGTAAACTAAAGAAAACTTTTTTGAGGCCCTACTTCCTGTCTTACTGTTTCTCATTAATCAAAGAGGAAGATAAACTTTCTTGCGTCTGGGGAGTTTTTGTTGGCAATTTGTCATACTTGTTATTAATAACAATAAAATGTACTCACAAATATTTTTTGTTCTCGTACACGTCCGAGAGACCGAGGACGTGAGGGTGGTCGATGAGTTTCATAATGGCAATCTCGCGTTCCACCTTCATTAAAACGGACTCCGAAAGTTTCTCGCGATTAATGATCTTAATGGCCACCTTTTTCCCCAACACACAGTGGATCCCCAGCTTGACCAGGCCTGAAACATAAATAAAATATTTGAGACAGTTTCAGGGGTGAAACTCGAAAGACAATAACTCGAAAGACTCGTGAATTATCCTTTTTAAAGCAAAAAATTCATACAGCTGAGATCTCGAGGGTTTGAAAAACTGTAACAGCAGTCCGGTCACGAACTTAGGGATCGTTTTTAGCTATTCCATAAACTATATTATATTTAAAAAAATTTTAAAATGACTGCACTTAATCAGGAAAAAATTGAGATATGATAGTGAATTTATTTTTTGGACGTGTATTTTTTTTAATTTCAGTAGAAAATTCTACCTAACGACTTGAAAAATTAATTTTTATATAATTTTAGATTTTTGGTTCGAAGCCTTAAAAATTAACAATTTTAGATTGAAACTATTGAAAGCATTAATGATGAATTGTTAAAAATTGGCCACTTTTATGTTTGAAGTGTTAAAGATTTATTTGCAGTTTAAAGAGTGTAAAACGAAAGAACTTTACATTGAAACGTTCAAAATTGTAATGGTTCAAAAATGAAAAAATTTGAAATTAAGAGGGTATACAGTTTTTAAATTATGAAACAAAAGATTAAAAAAAGAATATTTTTTAATTGAAAGCGATTGACAATAGTTATTTGTGATACAAGTGCGCAAAATAGGTCACCTATCACAATCACCTTATGCGCACGTGTATCACACGCTTTTTTTTGCAACGCCCGTCCGAAAAAGTTGTTAGGAGGAGGTAACGAAAAACACTAATTTTATATTGCATAGAGTGGAGTAAAGAAATTTTGTTGGAAAAAAATTAAAAAACAAAATGTTTGAAAAAAAATTGTTGAAAAAAAAAATTTCTGAAACAAAATATTGAAAAAAAAATATTTTTTTTTTAAGTTTGAAAAAAAATGTTCTGAAAAAAAAATTGGTGCAAAAAAATTTTTGAAAAAAAATGATGAAAAAAATAATTTTTTGAAAAAAATTTGTTGGAAAAAAAATTATTTAAAAAAAATGTTGGCATTTATACCCTTTTGCCGGGGGAGGGGGGCAGTCTACGAAACCCAAAAATCAAAACTTCAATCATTAAAAGATTTGTTCAAGTTAAATCTAAATTTATTTCAAGAAGATACCAACACCAGTGTTTAAAGTTACCTATGCCAGTGTCTAAAGTACCTCATCTCGAAAGTGCGCATGCGCAGCTTTTTCACCAGTGCCTAAAGTAATCCATCTTCAAACTGCGCATGCGCGAAAATTGTTCGCACACAGTCTGCTCAAATAAGATCCTTTAGGCACAATTAAGAAGCATGAAAACGTGAACTTTTGAGGTGGGTGTTGCAAAAAAGAATTTTTCATTGAATACTGTAATATACTAAAATTTTATTTTTAAGTGAAAATTTGAAAAATATTAAAAGATTCTGAACTGAAGAATTAATAGTCTTCAGTCGAATAATTTTAAAGTCAAACATTCATAATGTTGACACAATTTAATACATGTGAAGTTTGTAACATATTTTCACAATTTAAATTTCAAAAAATCATTTTTTGTTCAATCAATTTTGAAAGTATATGTCTTAAAATAAATTAGCTATAAAGTTGAAATGAAACCCTTTTATTAACTTTGGTAATGATTTCGTTCTACATTATTATTTCATAAAATGTTAAAGCTTTTTAGTCGATTGCATTATACTAATAGGTCACTCGATTCGTTTTGATTTGAGGAATATTCAAAGTGAATATATCAACGCCGAATTGGAAAAATATTTACAGTTATTAAAAGAAAAAATGGTAAATTTGAATTTTTTTAAGATTATAATTTATAATTGATAAAAATGTGTTTGTATGAAAAGGTTCTAATATTATAGATCAGTCGCTTCGCCTTCGTTCTAGGAATATTTTTTTATTCACATTTTTGTGGAAGCAATAATTTTAAGCCTTCATCGTTCAAATTATACAATATTTAAAGGTTCCGTTTAAAAATTATTTAAATATGAATCTTTAAATTTCAATTTTCAAATATGAAGTCTTTTTGAATTCGATATTTTTCAAGAACCGGGTCAAGTTGTTGATATCCGGAGAAATGACCAGGAATTGCTTTCTTAAATTTCAGTAGCCACCCTGCCTCGTTTTTGTTGAATCAGGAAACTTCGAAAATTTAGGACAAATCATTGAACCTAATCGAAGTGAAATTGAATTTGAACTTAGTTCGCGTAGTGGAAGTTATCTGCTGGTAATTCCAAAGTAAATATGAGTAGTGCCGCGTTCTGATGTTGACAGAGGATAGAATGCCGCAGATCTATTTTCCACTAAGTATATAAAATTGAAGAATTGAAAGAAGACTAGAACGTAAAGAACGAGAACGACGAATGGCCCGCTAAGAACCAATCATGCTGACCCAGTGAGGACACAATGAGGCAGCAGTGTGCAAAGAACCTGCACTTACCACGACCCTATTTGTACAATTTTATTTCCCTTGTCAGACACCGAAAGCGTGCCTAACGACCTCATTATAAGGGAGAAAATACGATTTTTATCAAATATTACCTGCCTTCTTCGGAAAATTTATTCAAAGAATTGACATGAGTGTCAGTTATACAGATTTAATAACACCTTTCTAGATAAAAAGTAGACTACAAGAAAATAGCAGGACTCATAGACACAGATCGATCTGTATATCCTTTATTGTACCCTATAGATTCAGCTATAGTCCCTAAAGTCCCCTATTTTCAATATTTGGTCCCTATAGTACGCTATTTTCAGCCGGTAGCCTAAATTTATTCAAATTTTAAATAAAATTGAGGCGTATCTCTTCTTTAGTATTCCTTAGAACGCTTAAGATCCTTTAGGATCCCTGCTTGTCTCGTAAGTTTATCAAAAATCCTTTTTTTAATTTTCCGGGAAGCATAAATGTTTCTTTATTAAAAATGATTAAATACACGTTCAGTAGAATAAAATTATAATTGCATTAATCAGCATAATTGTTTGGATTAAAATTTAAAATAGATAAACGCAAAAATTATAATTCTAAAATTATGCTGTCCATTTATTTTTCATTCTTGAAGCTTTTCTTGATTTCTTTTCTACTGTACTTTTATGAGTAGGAATTATTGAGCTCCATAAAGGATTCTTCAAAGCTAGCAAAAAAATTAATTAAACAAAAAAATGACTGTTTATAAACTCCTTTATCATGCTTCATTTTTGTAAGAAAAAGGTTACCCTTGAAGCGTGAAAAAGTACCCTTATTACCCTATTTTTTCCCCCCGAGGGTCTGTATTTTCCGCATTAAAAGACATTCCTAAAATATTTTTAAGTAAGTTTGAACAGTGCTTGTCATGGAAACCAAATTAGTTTTTTTTACAAATAGTGCACATGGGTAAAAATATTGATTTGTATTGCCGGTGGCCATGAATCACGAAACGTGGAAAATAGCTTAACATTTAGGTTATGAAAGACGTTTCTTTGTTTAAGCTTTTAATATGTCAAGAAATTACTTGATCGGGACGAAAATGATTTTTTTTTAATGAAAGATCATTTTCGTTTCATAAAATTAAGCAAATTCTTCATTTAGTACCTTCCCGTTCGAGAAATATCGGGCGCGATTATAGGGACATTTCAAAAGCATAGTTGCTGGAGTAATCGCGGGCCGAATCTGTCAAAATTTTATTTCCATATTTCGTTACAAATAATGATTTAATTAATTTCAAAAAGGCGTGAAATGAAATCGGGGAACTAACTTGTTACTGCGTGAAAAGTAATCGTAATATAAATTAGTGCTTAAAACTGAAAAAAGGTGATGTAAAATATTGGCATGACTATTATAGTGATTTCATCAGCAATTTTTTAGTTTATTATCATTTTTTAGTGAAGTTAATATTTATTGAGTAGTTTTTAATTAGCTAACATTAATCTATACTGCATAATATAAAGAAAAATGTGTAACAGATATATAATTATTGATAGTGTTAATGTTCTGACAACGTAAACAGAACATAACCTCCAAATACACATGATTTTTTTAGTCACTGCAATTTATCAAATTTCGTCATTGTGTTTAAAGTTAATTATACAAATTACCAGTGTGTAAATTTTTGCATCCCATGTAATTATGTTGTACTTAGCCATTTTATGGAACAAAGTTAGGTTATATGACTTTATACAACTCAATATTATTTTTCGAGTTTTATTTTAAAAAGGAAAGTGTTAATAATTTTTAATTAAAATATTCAGCGTTATAAAAGAATTTCATCATTGTAGTTATCACTTATCGTGATAAAAATTCTAATAAATATTTACTTCGATTTATTTTTGAGACCACTTTATTTCTTATAAATAAAATATTAATTTTATTCAAAAATATTTTTAATTGAAATAAAAACTAAAATTTTAAAAGAAAATTCATTTTTATTATGATTAATTATTATAATGTCCATCAGACGTATTGGAACTATCAGAAGATTCGATTTTGAGGTTATGTTTCGACGGATTTCATCTCGGAGGCCTCAATCTCTCGTCAATCAATATAAAACTAACAATACATCTTTCATTTCATTAAAGTATACTTAAAATACAAAGATACACTTGCAATACACGTCCAAATCACTAAAAACTGATTTCAAGAAAACTTAACCTTTTTGGCGAAGACTGGAAAACGACTGGCGAATACTAGTACATGGCAGATTCGGAAATGGCGGTGACTGGGACATCGGTGCTTTTTGATTTTTAGTTGTTTATCAATAAGAAGTAATATTAAATATAATGTAAAACCAATTTTTATAATATTCTAGGATGTTTAATGCTTCAATCAGTACCAATAATTTTTTAACTAATCCTTCCAAAACAATTTTCGAAATATTTGAAGTCAATGAAATCTCTTATGGTGGCGATTACTGGGACGTTTACCTTATAGGCTTCGATTAGAATTTTAAAAATCTTTATTTGCAGGGTCCTTGATACTATTCGAATTTAAGATCCAGATCCGTAACCTGAATCTGGAGAAAGGAAATAACGTTAAAAAGAGTGGTAGGCTCAGCTGTTTTTAGTTAGATGGATCGGGGAATTGGTTGAAGTTCCCAGCGATAAATTCTGATTTCGAATCTGAGTGAGAAAAAGGGAAAACCAACATCTCTACAGACATAGTGTTGATGGTTCGTGTGATGTATGGGTAAACTCTTCAGGAAATAGTTCCGTGTGATTTAATGGCAGTACGCGAACGGGTTTCGCCATTTTCAAAGCTAAATGCGTTTACATGAGGTCTTGAAAACAAGATGCATTTATCGCACCTGATTTCCCTGAGTGAATTAAATTTCAAATCATAACTCTGAAAATAGTTTATTCGAACAGGTGTATTTTTCTCAAGCAACTAATTTTTTTTGAAGTAATTAATTTTTCTAAAAAACGTCTGCTTGATTAACGATTTCAGAGTTCTGATTTTAATTTGACTAAACTTTAAGTGGAATTAAAAAACTTTCCGCAGGTAATAAAGCTATTTTTTTGCATGCATTAGCTTAATGGTTGGAAAGGTATGAAACTCGTTAATTAAGAAAGGAAGTTTTTGTAAATCCATACATTTTATAGAGGGAGATAAAAAAGTGTCCACGGTCGGATTAAAGTAAGAAAACTTTATCGCGACTTAGACAGTTCGATAACTCTCCTGGGATAAGGCAAAAGCTCTTGCACAGAAATAAGTTGAACCACGAAACAGTTATTTTTTATGGGAATCGAATTTCAGGATGCAAGAAGGGCACGTTATGTTTCAACTTGATATTTATCACGAAGTGTAGATAAAAAATGACAAAAACTGAAACTACGAAACATTAATCACTGTAATTATTATCCAATGACTCTCAGAAGTTTTCACCAAAAATAGATTCTAAAACTAGGCTTAAAATATATTTATTTTTTACACCATAATCGTCTTTTTATAGCATTTTGTACTTATAACGGTAAATAAACTATCGCAGTTTTACAAACAGTGAATGATAATTTGATTCCTTAGTTTGTAAACCAAGAGATAATACCTGAACAAATCAAAGAAATGGTACATTTTCCGAACAAAATGTGAATCATTGCATGTACATAAAAATAACGAAAGCTTTCCGTTTTTCTGTTTCGTTGACAATTGTTAAAAATAAAACTAATTTTAAAGGATTGGTACTTTGATAGAATCAGGGCCGCCGAAGTAAAATTCCCTCGATCCTAGGGGGAAGGGGAAGGGAGAAGAGGAGACAAAAAAGTTATATAATATCATCCCTCGTTTCAGTGCATGGAATCCCATACACTCTCCAATCCAGGGCATGGAGAGCTCCATACACTCCATACATAAGTCGCCGGCCCTGGATAGAATTGGATAGAATTTAAAACTGAAAACGTTTGGAAATGAACAAAGATTATTTGAAAGCGTCCGAATGTAATTTTAAGGTAAAGTTCTTTTTTTAAACATTTAAGACACTGAAAATTCAAGTTTTAAGGTAATTGTGTCAATAATCGTGACGTCAATTTTCTTGCTCTTTATTTAATTTAAATTAATTGAACCTCCATTTGATACTATATTTTATTTTCAATCTTCTTCTCGGGGGAACCCGCTTTTTCATCATAGCCACGGACTAAGTCAAGTGATTGATGAGATGAGGATGTTGTAAGTTAATATAATACGATGTCTGAAATCTTCTGCGATGATGTTGTAGGTATAAAATTAGGAACATAGTGTAGTTTGGAGTTCGTATTCTACCGCTGTTATACATACACAGTGGCTGTGTGCGTTGGAGGTGACAATAGTCGCATCTGGATGAGGAAAATATTCCTTCTGTCTCATTTTTTCTTCTTATTATTATTATTATTACTATTATACCATTAAGTCATTTCCCTTTCGGGGTAGGCGTTACTCGCTCGGTGAGGAAAGGAGTAATGTGAGGTAGGGGGTATAGATTTTTTTAGATTGATCTAGAATTCTCGTGTAATTTATTTAAATAACACGTTCATTCCGCAACACTGCTCCGACCCAGGTTGCTGATCAATCTCTCTAGCGATCACCCCAAGTGAAGAGCCACACAAGGTCGTCATGTGAGGTTCCCACTCGGGCCCATTAGTGTCCAAGGTCTTTGTTTCAGGAGTCATTCACTCTACTGACACTCTTTTTATAAACTATTTGTCGCCACACTTTTCTGTCCTGGCATACAACTCTAGCTTCCTTCACGTCCATGCATTTTTTCATGCAAGCTTTCGTGTTTCTATGGCTTCTTATGTCTCTTCGGATGAAGGTATTATTAATACCTTTATACACTTGTTTCGTTAGTCGTTCATCATTCATTCTTTCAACATGTCCGAACCATCTTAACTGATTTCTTTCCCATATGTCAACTATTGTCTCTTTTGCACCACATTCTTTGAGGATTATTTCGTTTCTCACATTGTCCATCAGTGTTTTCCTGCATATTCGGCGTAGGAAATTCATGTCAATCGCGATAATTTTGCTCTTGTCCTTTTCTTGACAGGTACATGTCTCGCTACTGTATAGTACAGTCGGTACAAATATAGAATTATGTATTGCCATTTTAGCTTGTTGCACATTGTTTTCTCACTATGATGCTAGACTATGATTTTTGTTTTATTTACGTTGATTTTGAGGCCCATGTTCTTTATGCTTGTGTTCAGTTTACTCAACATTCTATGCAAGTCCTTGATGGATTCTGCCATAACAATTTTGCCATCTGCGAAAGCTAACCCACGTACCCTCACTGTCTCGAGATCTACACCTTCTTCGTCGAATAGGGCCATTCTTAGACACTTATTCATAGATATGATAAATAGCCATGAGGGCATAATGCATCCTTGTCTCACGTCTTGCATAATATCGAACCAGTTACTTACTCGGTTTCCCATTAACCCTTACACTCGCTTTACTACCTGTATATATTGTATTTATTGCTTGTAGGAGCCATCCATTGACTCCGTACTGTATAAAGACTTCCCAAAGTTTACTTCTATTCACCTTGTCAAATGCTTTTCTAGGTCAACAAATGCACAGAAAACATGATCTTCCTGGCATAAATACACTTTGTACTTCTCATATCTTTTCATCTGTTATTTTCATTACCCTACGAATGAGTATTTTTGAGTATATTTTACTTAGGGTACTTAATAAGCTGATACCTCTGTAATTATTGCAGTTACTTTTATCTCCCTTTCTTTTGTATATTGGTACGATAATCGCTTTTCTCCAATCGTCTGGGACTTCTCCCATCTCGATACATATAAATTTATCAATTAGCACAACCTGTGAGGTATGTACTCGCCACCGTATTTAAACATTTCAGCGCTAATACTGTCTACACCAGCAGCCTTGCCGTTTTTTAAGTTCTTAATTATATCTCTAACCTCAGTGACACAGACTTTGTCAATTGGGGTTTCTAATGCATTATGTTCTATGTCGCAGTTCTGTTGCTCTATAGCTTCACCTCGTAATAATTTTTTAAAAGAGTCCTTCAAAGCGTTTTCTATCCCGTCTGTATCATGTAGCATTTCACCTTTGCTGTTTCTCATGCTGACAAACTCTGTACTTTTACTTCCCTTCATCTCTTTAAATAATAGTTTCATGGTTCCTTCAAAGTCGTTTTGTATTTTCTTCTCTTCTTCTGTTCTGCTTTTATCTTTACTTTCCTTGACTAGTCGTTTATAACCAAGTTTCACGATTACTGGAACCGTCGAATGTAAAACATCTAGCGTTACATGATTGAAAATTGAGTGTGTCAGAGATGTTTACAAAATAGATGAGTTGAAATTTCAAAAAATAAAATGTTCCATATTGAGTCATTAGAATTTAATAGCAACTGCAAATGATTATTCTCAAATTTAATCAATTAAACGATTTTTAACTTTTAAGCTTTTAAAAATTTAAAGGACTTACATTTCAAGAAATAGAAAGTTTAGGTATTCTTAATTGTTCCAAAGCGTAATTTTAAAACAACGAGACTCATATTTCTCATTAACTTGAAAGAAAATCCGATCTACGTATTCCGTCTCCAGAAAACAAGTTTCTTTTGTGAAATCTGGTTCAAACTTATTATCAAATATTTTCAAAACTACAAAAAATATTAGATTCATAAAATTTTGAAAGCTTTCATTTAAAAAATATAAATTTTCATTCATTAAGTTACGATAAAATGACCAAATATTATGATTTTATCGATGGCCGGGGCTACCCGCTACTCTTGTTGAATAAGCTTTATTAGTCCCTACGTAAATCACTTTTTTCTCTCTCTAATATAATATAATTCTATGAATAACTGCTTAGGAGTTATTATTAGAAGCACTAACATTATATAATTGACTATTTATGTGACTATTTATATCGAGACCGGCTAGTTTATTGATAAAAAACTTAACTGACCGATACCACCCGACTCTTCCCTATTTAAACAAACTTGTAAGTAGGAAGCGAGAACAATTTAATTTAATTTAAAGCGCTATCTTGGAAAAAAAATTTAATGAAAAAAAGGCAGTCAATCTAGTAAATTTTTGAAATATGCGATTTCCGGTGTCAGGAAGATCTATTTCAGTTGACGAAGATTAGATTTACTTCGGCACATTCCACGAGGGAATAAGTTCGGTTCGGTACGGTCGATACCGAGCAATTTCCCTCGTCGCTTTCCAGCTGCGAGCATGCTGGCGTAGGTATGTATATGTCAGGTCGCTCGCGAATGTCCCATCCTGCATATCATCGCCATGGGAATTAGCATACAATCTGCATACGCAAGTTGGATACATCTTCTGCATAATTACTGCAAAATGTCACCTCTCATTTTAAATCGTTTACGTCCAGAGCCTTTGGAGTCCTTTCAAGAATCCATTATACCCAATTATCGACACTGAGGTATCAGAACGCGAACATTTCAAGCTAATTTTATGATTTTATAAAGCTAGTTTTACAGCTTTACGATTTTGAGTTTGTAGTGTGTAATTTGTCACATTTAAAAAAAAATCATTCAGCTCGCAATAATTAATCCTAACATTTTTTTCTTTTAAATACACCCAAATTTAAAATTGTTTTCTTATGGAGGGTTAACCTCCATTTATTACAATATTACCAGCTAAATATTTTATATTATCTTATTATTAATATTTACAGCTATTGACATAAATTCTCATATCTAGATCCTGACTTTTATTTTTACTTTAATGCAATTTTGGACCTGCTGAGGAACCAATGAGCGAACGATCGAAAGCAAAAGCGCATCTGCGTCTTAATCTACTTATACTAATTGCATAACCATTAATTGCAAATCTTTACGCTTCTAATAAGTGACTTTCGTTTCCTTTTCCTTCCACTTCCTTTCCACCTCAACTTTGCCATTTTTTAAATATTTACTGTTTTACTCCTTCTTATTCGTTTCAATTCTAGCATCCACTCGTCATCCTATCCATCCTCCCCTAGAATCTTTACCACATTCTCCTGCCAGCTTCCTTTATCTTCCATTCCTCTCCTACATCCTTACCATATGGCATACATAATCCCATGTTTCCTCTTCCCATTCACAGATTCTGCAATTTCTGTTCTCTTTCTTTTCCCAATTCATCCCTTTCCTTACCTCGTTTCCCAATCTAAATCTTGCTATTCTGATCCATCTTATCTCTCCCTATCCCTCTTCCAAACTCTCTTCTCCAATTCCTCATAGTTTACTCCAGTCGCCTCTCCTATATCTCTAGTACTAAAAAACTCCCTCCTTTCTTCTTCCCATCACGTTAATTCTATTGCCCTTTCTCTTCTTTCTTCTACCACCTTCAAACACTGTTTCGCTAACTCCCGTCCCTTTCCCACCCGTAATTTCATCTCAAACTTCCATGCCCCCTTTCCCGCTCGAGTACTTAATTTATTCCTTTGCGCTTCTTCTCTCACCATATATCCAGGCGTCCTCCAGTCTTTCCAGTCATCCCTATATTTACTCCATATAGCCAAATACCGGCCATACCAGCGTATTAAATAATTTTTTCCTGCTCCAATCTGTTTTAACCTTCTGTTTCTTATTCCCCATATCTGATTCAGTACCTCTGCTGTTTCTTCTGTCCTTTCTCTTATATCAGTTCTATGATCACCATCTATTTGCAAGATATATCCCAAATATTTAAACTCGTCTACTTCTTTTAACTTTACTCCCTTTCATCTCGCAGTCCATTCTTTTTTTCTTTACCCTCTTTTTCTAAACCTCATTATCCTGGTATTTTCTACATTTAAATTCAACTTTTCCCCATGTAAGTATATCTCCAATCCCGTAATTAAGCCCGTCATCCCTTTGTCATCCTCTGCCATCAACACTATTTCGTCCGTGTATGCTTTTATTTATTGTTTTATTTACCAGATAATTTAGAACATATGGGTATATCACCCCCATTCCTTTCCTAAACACTGTTTGATCGGTGGCTCTATCTTTTTTCCTTGACTTCTTCAACCTCTCTGTTCTTTTTAAAATTAAAAAATTCAACTATATGGTTTTGAATTCTGGATAATCAAAAATTAAAAACGTTTGAGATTGTGTAAGTTTCCAAAGTCAGATATCACTTTTCCAATGAATATATCGTATAGTTTGTAAACCTCGTATTTCATATACTTCAATAGAATATTTTTTGCGTTTTGTTTACTTTTTTAATTTAATGTTGAAATTTGAATTTTTTCTAACGATTTCGATTGGAGGGCCCCTGTGACATAAAGGGGTAGGATTTTCCATCAATCACAGCTAGGTATCAGTGAATGTAAAAAAAAAATTTCTGCGTGCATTTTTGATCGTTTTGTTCACGTCGATGTCGACAGTGTTAATTAAGAAATGGCTGTGATTAGTTGCCCCGAAAAACTGGGAGAATTGGAACAGGGAATGGACTAGTCGTCCCGCAATTTCGGAATGACTTGCCAAGCTTGTGAAAAATATTGGGTTAGTCATCCCGATTTCGGGACGACGAGACACTTCGTTAAGAAATATGTTGTTGCTAAGAGAGGTTTTTGTGTAAGTTATTAGGGGCCGTTTAAATACTATGTCACACTGCCAGGGTGAGGTTTTGTGACGATTTGTGATGTAGGGGAAACGGATAAAGCATAATGTGACATAAGAATTTTTTTAAATGCTTGAAAAAATGAAAAGTAGTGATTGTATTTTACAAATAAAGCATGTAAATACAAACTTTACTCCCTTTCCCCTATTCCCCTCTATTCACCTTTTTGCACTGGTTTCAAGAAACTCATCCTTTTTCTCGCTTTTTGCTTAAATGCTAATTGAATGAATAGAATCCAATAAGAAAATCTAACTATTTTTCGATAAAAGTTCATTCTTTTTAATTGAAAAGTCTATTATTATATCCTTGATGCAGAATTCATCGCTTTTGGTTAAAAATTATAATATTTGGTTGAAGATTTAACTATTTTGTTCAAAATTCATTTTCTTTTAGTTGAAAATTCATTTTTTTAACTGGAAATTTAACTATTCCATTTTTGGTTGAACATTTATCGTTCCTAATTGAAAATTCAAATTTTAGTTAAAAGTTAAACTACTTTGTTAAGCATTTATTTTATTGACTGAAGATTGAACTATTTGGTTGAAAATTCATTTTGTTGTTTGAAAATTAATTTTTTCAAATGAAAAATCAACTGTTTTATAGAAAAAATCATCTTTGTGGCTTAAAAATTCAACTTTTTTGCTGAAAATTCGCCTTTTTGGGTTGAAAATTCTATTATTTTGTCAGAAAATTAAACTATTTGGTTGAAAATGATGTTTTTGCTTGAAAATTTCTTGCGAGTAGAAAATTTAACTGTTTTGTAGAGAATTCGCCTTTTTGTTTGAAAATTAAAAAATTTGTTTCACATTTCTGCCCCTCTTGGATTAAAAATCTTTCTTGTTTAAAAATTGATCTCTTTTGGTAGAACGTTGATCTTTTTTGCTTGAAAGTGCAACTTCTTGGTTAAAAGATAATCTCTTTTGGTTGAGGAATGAACTATTTTCTTGAAAATTCGTCTTTTTTGGTAGAATTCAACTGTTTTTTATTTTTTATTCAAATCCTTTTTGGTTAAAATATAAACTATTACATTTTTCGTTGAAAATTCATATTTTTTTATTAAAAATTCAACTGTCTTTTGAAAAACCCGTCTTTTTAGGCTGAAAATTCATTTACTTCGTTAAAAATTAAACTATTTTGTTGAAAATTCGTCCCTTTCGCTCAAAAGTTTAACTATTTAATTGTGCATGCATTTGTTTGGCTGATAATTAATTTTTTTTGTTGGAAGTAAAACTATTTCGATGAAAAATTAATTATTTTAACTATGTAGATAAAAAGCCGTCTCTTCCGAAAGTAAAATCTTAAGCGTTTCCTATTGAATTCAATATTTGATATGCATTAATTTTATTTAAAAGAATCTTTTTCTATTTTCGAGAAAAGCACCCCATTTATCCTGTTTTGAGAGCATTTCGGGCTGTGAAGTCTGTTAAAATATTATTTTTTGAGTTTATATTTGTTACGTCAGCCTGGGGGGTTCAAGCTTTACGTAATGATCTGTGACGAAGAAGGGGAAGGGTGGAAATATTTGTCAAAAAAGCGTGATGTAGTTTCGGAACAGTTTTTGAACCGTGCCAATAAAATAATTTGAAGTTGAAGTTTAATGTTAAATGTGAAAATGACAGTGAATTTGGTTTTGATCGGAAATCTTACAAATAGGTTATATAGAACTGTTTAAGGCTTCTCGTTCGAAAATCGAATTTAAAATGAAGTGTATTTAATAATAGAGTATTGTTATTATAGTGTATTTAGTAATAGTGTATATAATAATATTCAATAATTCTAATATTAAATATCAATGCTTTATTCAGAATGGACGCATCTCATGAAAAACCTAGAAATCAGGGAAAAGTCAGGCATTTTGAAAAAAAGCTTGCAAAGATCAGAGAATTTCTACTTGTATATGAGGAACTTTAAATAAAACCACCAAAGAAAATTATTTTTAAATTTCCAGTAAAAATGTTAAAAGATGCGAATTCTGGTCTTTGTGGAAATTTTGTGGCCACTCCTACTTAATTTTGGATTGTTTAAATTTTACCGGCACTAAATTAGTACCATTTCAAAATTGCAGATTGAATTTGGAGCTCGTTCAAATTTGGTGACTTCGAATTTTAATTGATTTAATTTTGATTTAAACTTCTACTTCTATTTATTTATAAACTTCTATTTTGAATGTTTTATTTTGAAAAAGTGTTTAATTTTGAAGAATTTTTAACATGAAAATTATTCAAATTGGAAAGCTTCCAATTTGTAATTTGGATATACTTCCGAAGGTCATCCAAGAATATTGACTTGATACTTGTCCTAGGGGTTACTTTTGCATACCAGTTAAGAGTCTCAAAAGGATTCCTGGTACAGGTTAATAGAAATTAAGTTATTAAACCAAAAAAGCTCGTAAAATATTGATCTGAGACTGAAATGCTGCACATAAAAGTCATAGATATAATCGAAACACATATTTTTTGTATATACACTCTTTCTCTAAAATTAGAATTTTTCAAGAAAACGAAAAAAATGCATTCTTACATTTTTTATTACAAAAAGTGTCAAAACTTCCGATACGACCGCTAAAAAAATATTTGCGGGGATGTAGGTCCTCCCCCCAAACACTCAGGCTAAACCCATTTTCCAGGGACTAAACAACGCACGCGTCCTAGTGTTGTCCATTTAAAATTATTTTTTAAAGAACAATCTTGAAATTCATTTTTGTAATTTTTCTTCAAAAATATTAATTTTAGGAAAAAAGTATGCAGACAAAAAATTTGTTTTATGATAAGATCTGCAACTTACATGCACAATATTTTTTCTCAGATCAATATTTTTTGAGATTGAAAAAAACTATTTTTACATTCTCATCAGAGAAGGTATTAGATTTGTGTAAAATTTGACCGCCCCCCCCCCCCGCCCGTTTTTGTCGAATGTCCACATTTTGAGACCCCCTGAACCCAAAAAACAGGTTTTCGCGAATGTGTATGTCTGCCTGTGAGTGCATCTGTAGATTTTTAGACTGTTAGCACGATAACTTTCGAAAGAATTGACATATTGGATTGGGCTTTTGTATACTCCTTAAGTGTCCTAAAATGAAGGTCAAGTTCCTTAGCCTGCCATTTTGGATAACAATTCAAAAAATGAGCGCATTTTCAAAATTTTTGAGACAACTTTTTTTCAAAATTTAAAAATTCTATGTACGGTTATTAGTAGTACAAAATTCCAAAAAACAAACGAAAATGAACATTTTAAGCCAAACAACGCACGATATGAAAACAAGTAAGATGAAGAAAAACGTCTCATTTTTAATACCCTACAAGATTATCATAACAACTTTTTGAATTTTCTTGAAAAATCGAAAATTCAAATTTTGACCGCACAAAAAATAATGAAAAATAAAAAATTCAATTTTCGGTTAAACTATACAAGATACGGAAAAAAAAGAAACCTACAAAAATTGTGCATTCAAAAAATATCTGCAAATTTGTTAGAAATAACTTTTTGATAGGACACGTAGTTTTTGTTTTATTTGTAAAAAACTACATTGAAAATATAAAAATTGAATTTTTAGAGAAACTTCACAAGATACGAAAAAAAGAAATAGACAAATTTGTTCACAAAAAAAGAGCTATTTTGTCATTATTAATTTTAGATAGGACGCTTAGTTCTTGTTTTAATTGTAAAAAATAACATTAAAAATAAAAAAATTAATTTTTTGGAAAACGGCACAAGGTACAAAAAGAATTAATAAAGAAAAGTTGTTCACCCAAAAAGGATCTAAAAGTTTATTATTGATAATTTTGAGATCGAACAAGTAGATTTTCTTTTAATCGTAAAAAAATGATAAAAATAAAAAAATTATCTAAACTTTTGGAAAAACGACATGAGAGACGAAAAAAAATGAAAATACAAAATTTGTTCAATCAAAAAAGATCTACAAATTTGTTATAAACTCTTGTTATGAAAACATATTAAAAACAAAAAGATTACCTTTTTGAAAAACGGACACAAGCTACAATAGCATTTTATTTGATACAATTTTCCACCTAAATTATGCCTATAAATTTTCTCAAAACCACTTCATACTAGGATTCGCATTTTTAGTTTAAATTGTAAAAAATAACATTGAAAATAAACAAAATAAATTTATGGATAAACGACACGACTTTTAATAAAATGTTTCATAACAAAATTGTTTTTTTTTTCTTATAGTATGCGCACTTTTGTCAATAATAAAAACAAGACAATGAAAATACGTATGTTTCAATACCAATGCATATTATGAATTGTAATAATATAAACTTATTGAAATGATACATTTTTCAGGGTAGCTGAGAATGAAATTTAATGCAAAATAAGAAACAAATATTAAATTAATCATGATAAATAAAACTCATATTTTATTCTGCAATATCTGAATAAGCAATTCCAGGCCGAGATACAGAAATAAATGCAATATACATTTGATATAATAGTGTTGAACAGAACATAGAGAAGTTCGCATTTTGGACAAAATCGAGTGCGACGCACGAGATACGTGATGAGAATGTGTTCGTTAAAGCCCAAGGAGCTTTAAGAAAAGAGAATTCACAATCACCAAATTACAGTCGTCGATGTTTTGACCTTTAATTTTAAAAGGTCTGTGCATCAAAGTGGGGGAAATACAAAGACCGAGCGCGAAGCGCGAGATAAATATATCATCGAGAGCGAAGCGCGACAACCAACAGTCGCGCGCCCTAGGCGCGCTCAAAATTGCGAGCGAAGCGAGCCTCGCGCGGTGAAAACGTTTAAACAAATTTTTTTAATTAATTTGCAAAAAAATGAAGTGTTTGCTTTAAATTCAAAAGAATTCTCCTTTGAATGCTCTAACTTGGAATTTGGTTTGAGCAATAATGTGAAGTACTTTTGGCGGGTTTATAACTGAAAGTCAGGAAAGGTGAATATTAAGTCTGTATATTAAACTCTTTCTAAAGATACTTTTTCTCGTCAATATTGGTATTTCAGTAAAATTTAAAATAAGTTTGCACATTAAAAATAAATGAGGGACGATAAAGGCGCAAGTGCATTTGCAAGTATCTATATGTATGAGTCTGGGAAGTTCTATCGAACAAGCATGTGCAAGAGAATGAAAATGCGCGAGCAAGGGAAGTGCCGTAAAGACGAACGAAACTTATTGAACTAGCAATATTGGCTTAAGGCGCTTCAAAAGACTGTCAATTTCGCTACTGCCAAACTACGGCTAAACGGATGAATTGTTGAACGTAAAATTTTAACCACGTAATCTAAAGGCAATTATACCGGTTTGTTCAGAAAGATTTTTCCCAAAAATGTTCTTCTTGTTGTTGTTTTTTGTAATTGAAAATCGAGTGTATTTTCTCGCTTGAGACTGGCACGTTGTGTACACTACAGTCTACACGGTAGTGTGGTAGAGATGGCGAGGGGCGGGGACTCGCCTGCGTTTCCAAGTTACTCACCAGAAAATGACTTTTTGGTTCAAAATAACGTTACAGCCCAGAAATATTGACCGATTTGGACAAAAAAATTTGAAAAAAAAGCTGATAAGATTTCTAAGAGAGTTGTCGAACCTGATTTTTAAATTAGGCTTTCAATTTTCTTATAAATAAACAAATATGACGAACAAATTTGCCATTTTTCCTATTTGACGTTACTGGTACCCGTCAATAACAGGAAAATGGTTGAAATCGCCTAAGTTTCATAGAGTAACATTCGTTGACGATGTTCCAGTATTATATAATAAAAAAAAATTATTTTACAAAAAAATCAATTGTTGAAAGAATGTTGTCTACGATTTCCCACAATTTCACGCTTTTTTAAAGTTATATTGCGAGAAATTTGAATGGACACAATATTATATATAATAGAAAATTGTTCTCTTAAGATTATAATTGTTCATATCATAAACAAATTTAATAAACAAATGCATAATTCAGGCATTTTTCGACAGAAAAATTCGTTTTTTTCGATGTCCATTTTTTTTAATTGAGAACTTTATGATAATTTTAGAAAAGTTCACAATTTGTTGATTAATCTTATGATTTTCTTGAAGAAATTTCATAAACAAATGCATTATTCGGGCATTTGTCAGCAGAAAAATTAGTTTTTTTGCAATGTCAGTCCTTTCAGTTGAGAAATTCATGACAATTTCAGCAACATTCATAATTAGTTGATGAATTTCATGATTTTTTTGAACAAATTTAATAAACAAATGCATTAATCAGGCATTTGTCGACAGAAAAATTCTTTTTTTTTTCGATGTCAACTTTTTCAATTAGGAACTTCATGATATATAATTTCAGCAAAATTCATAATTTTTTTATTTTTCCAAACAAATTAAATAAATAAATGCATTACTGGGGCATCTGTCGACGGAAATTTTTTTTTTCGTTGCCAGACTTTTTAATTGGGATCTTCATAATAAATTCGGCAACATTCATGATGAGTATAAATTTTATGATTTTTTAAAACAAATTCGGGCATTTGTTGAAAGAAAAATTCGTTTTTTAAAATTATAATAGAAAAATTTCCTATGATAATATTGTTCCGATTCAAATTTCTTGCAATATAACTTAAAAAAACGTAAAATTGTGGAACATCGTAGAAAACATTCTTTCAACAAAATGATTTGTTTCTAAAAATTTTTTTTGTTTATTATGTAATACTAGAACATAGTCAACGAATGTTACTCTATGCAACTTAGGCGATTTCAATAATTTTCCTGTTATTGACGAGCATCATCAGATAAGATAAGAAAATTGAAAGCCTAATTTGAAAATCAGGTTCGACAACTTTCTTAGAAATCTTATCAGCTTTTTTTCAAATTTTTGTATGTCTAAATCGGTCAATATTTGTGGGCCACAACGTTATTTTGAACCAAAAAGGTCATTTTCTGGTGAGTAACTTGGGAACGCAGGCGAGTCTGACTACACTGTAGTCATACACCGCAGGCTATGTTTGTTGTCAATGTACATAGTCGGGGACAGTAGTTTTTTTTTTAAATCAAAATTCCTATTCTTCTGTTAAAGTTTCCAGCAGGGTGTTATTATAACATTTTTGTCAAAGTTTCCTGCGGATATTGATTTTGCGCCCCTTTTTTCATCAAAAATCATAAATGGATGCTGATTCGGATTATTTTAAGAGTCCAAATTCTCTATAGATACTCTGATAAGGTTTTGGTAAATCTCCTAGGGGAGTCTATTGGATACTAATCGGACTCTGGTTTCTGTGCACTTAATTTAATTTCTCTAATTAATAACTGGACGATTAGTTTAGAATGATTTTCGTCTGTTAAATATTGACTAGATCACTATTGATTTAAAAAAATCATTTCACAAACGATAATAAATAATTATGAATTCTCCTCATTATGTAAATCAATATTAAAGTCATAAAAATTATTCTTTGCATACAAATGTCTAAAATTGTAAAATCTTGTTAGGCAATTTAAAATTCATATCGTTTTAAATTGACCAATGTGCAATTATATGAATCCTTCGATATTTCAACAATTTTATTTCATACTGAAACCCATAATAATGTTGAAAATTTTTAATTCGAAAGTGTTTGAAATAGGTTAATTTCAAATTTGAGTAATAAAAAATGATCAGCTTCATATTTAAAGGTTCAGTCATACTGTTTCATATTTTAAATTCTAATAGTTAGTTGAGTATTCTCAAGTAGTGTTTAAAATCAAATAATTTGAAATAAAAGCATTGCAATAAAATAATTGTTAATTAAAATATTATTATCTAAATTAAATAATTTTAGAGTCTAATATTGAAATATAACAGCGTGAAAGTCTCTAATTTTTTCGGAACTGGACTGTCAGCGTGAGGTCTAGAGTTTTTTTTTAATTTACCCTGTAAAAATTAGGAAAAGATCTGGAATTTTAAATTTTTTAGCAATCCTGGTATAAGAAATGGAATAAAATTTTTTTTATAAAAAACTTCATCAAATAGTTACAAAATAGCAAAATAGCACTTCTAAAAATCAAGAAAAAATTCTTTCAGAAATCCAAAATACCTCCATAGAATGCAAAATTATCAATAAAATTGTATTAAACTTCTATATAATACTGGTTTGTTCAATTTTTGTATTCCTAAAAACAGACATTTTTCGAAATTTCATGTCATTTATCTCTTTTTATGCGAATTTAAAAAATCTCATGTAACTATGTTGCCTCTATTGTCAAAGTGTATGCCACTATTGGTACAATTTTTTATCTTTGAAGCGAGTCGGATGCCTCAGCATTGGTAGTTATCTTCGAACATGCGAAATTTCTCCTCAGAGGAAAATCACCAGACCTCAACTTGAGAATTCACATTCTACAAAAAAAGTAGGTCATGTGGAAACGTCGGAACGGAAAAGAGTAATCGCGCACAATTCGGTGCTAGTAGAAATTGAAAATCTTTCTTTGTAGTTGCATTTGAAAGACTTTTGAACAAAACGCAGCATTTTTTACGTTCAGTATTACTATCTGTTTGCGAATAAACTGATTTCTAACGAATTGACTCATTTGAAGAATTCAGTAATTAATTGAGAATTGTTGTCAATTTTTAATTACAGTTCAGAATTCAGATTCAGATTCTTAGTTTTGCACAAGATATTTAAAAAATTGAAAATTTCGTTGTTTTCGAAAATTATTGATAACTCTCGAAATAATGAACATCAGGATATGTTCTTATGAAAATTCAGTCAAAAGGGTAAATGTGTAAGAAAAATAATGTCAAAATTAGGAAATTCATTATATTCTGAAAAAAATAGTTTAAAAATGTATTTTAAAAATGTTATAGGTCACGGTTCCGTTCAAATGCCTTTAACCCAAAGGACCAAACATTAAGCATGTTTCTCTTCATTTTGTATCTGGGATGGCTAAAAACTATTTTTTAATAAAAAGGAAAATCGTCGCCGTAGCCGTTTTTGGAAAATATCAATTCTTAACTTCAAAAATCAAAACATCCAGTTTTTCTCGAAAACTAAGCCAGATATGTCAATAAGGTAAGAGAGCAAAATTGTTGCAAAATCGTGTTTTTGAAAAACTAGATTTTTATTTTAAAGGTAGAAATTCGTTTTTCACTGTTTTTACAAGAGAAAAAATTAGAACAGATGAATATTATTATAATCGAATTGTGTGAAGATATTTTTTATTTAAATAATGTTGTCAGCTTATGATCAAAACTATTTAGTGTCAAAAAATATATGGTTATGAGTATATTCCTAGCTTTTCTACTTAAAATACTTATATCGAGAACCAGAATTGATAACAGAAGAAATTTATAATAATATCGAAAAATCAAGTTTTTCAAGAAAACGAAGTGAAATTAGAAATTATTGAAAGGGTATTTTTTTCGTAAATTTTCCAAGAAACAATTTTGCTCTCTTAACTTTGTTTTTTCATATCTCGCTACGTTTTCGAGAAAAATTGGGTTTCCATCAACAGAAAAATTCTTAGTGTTCGCACCTTTGGGTGGTACACCAATCAGTTCAAAAAATTCATTCTCAGCGAATAAAAATGAATTTTCAATAAAATAGTTATATTTTCAACGAAGGAGATGAATTTTCAACAAGTTTAATTCCACCAAAAAAGACGAATTTTTAATAAAATAGTTGAATCCTTAACCAAAAAGATGAATTTTTAACAAAATAGATCATTTTTTACACAAAAAGACAATTTTCTACCAAACAGTTGAATTTTCAACTTCTAAATGATCAATGTTCAAATACAAGAATGAATATTTAACAAACTACATGAATTTTGAACCAAGCTGTTGAATTTTGAAGCCAAACAGATAAATTGTCTACAAAACAGTTGAATTTTGAAATAAATAATGTAATTTTTAATCAAATAGTTGAATTTTCTATGAAAATAGTTGATGTTTCAACCAAAAAGGATAAATTTTCAACCAAAAAGATTAATTTTCTACAAAAAAGACGAATTTTCAACCAAAGAATTGAATTTTCAACTAGAAAAGATCATTTTTCAATTTAAAATATCCATTGTGACAGAAATATGGAATAGTTATATTTACAATTACAAAATTAATTCTCAATAATAAAAAGACATTTTCAACAAAATAGTTAAATTTTCAACCAAGGAGATAAATTTTCATCCAACTAAATAGTTAAATTTTCAACAAAAAGTATGATTTTTTAACCTAGAAAACTAAGTTTCTACCAAAAAGGACAAATTTCCAACAAAATGCATGAATTTTCAACTAAAAGTTGAATTTTCAACTAAAAAGGAGAAAATTTCATCCAAAAATAGAATAGTTAAATTTTCAATTAGAAACATTATTTTTCACTCCAATATAAAACGAATATTCAAAAAAATAGTTAAATTTTCAACCAAAGAGATGAATCTTTAAACAAATAATGAATTTTTAACAAAGTAGTTCGACTTTCAATCAAGTACCTACTTAAATTTTTGACTGAAAAAGATGACTGTCTAACCATAAAGAATAAACTTTTACCCCAAGAAAGTTGGATTTTCTTATTAATTTAGTTATATTATACGTCTGAAATATGCAAGTGATTTTCCAAATTATTAGGTTATTATTGAACTGTACTGTTGCACGGCAATCTTCAATAAAATTCAAATTGGAAACGTAGTTTATGGACAGCTCCTTTAGGTTGAAGCAATTTCAATGGAACCGAGAGATATGTAAGATTTTAGGCACTAGGCACTTTTGATTGTGGATTTTCTTTTAAAAATTGTAAGTTCATTATTACTCACGAAATACTTTAAATTATTGAACATCGACGCCTCCATTCAATATGAGTCTATGTGCTGACAGCGCCCTGTATGAGACTATTATTCCCTATGCTCATACACAGCGCATAGTCTCATACACGGCGCTGTCAGCAAATGGACTCATATTGAATGGAGGCTTCGACATCTGATTTTCAGCCTAGAAGCCTAGGCTTTGACATTTTTCATTTTTAAGATTTCCAATGCAAGATTCTAGAACTTTAACAGCTTGGATTGGAACTTGTTGAGGAGGTTTGCAAATTCCATTTTGTTGAATTTTAAAGCCTTGAATATGGCATTTTTATTTTAAAAAATGTTTAATATCCATTTTGAAATTGTTCTTTTTTGAAAGCTTGAGTGAATTTGAACTTATTTTTTGAACTTATTCCAAAATCGTTCAATTTGGAATTTTACAGTATTGAAGATTAAATTAAAAATTGTTTAATAATTAAATGCTTCAAATTAAAATTCTTCACTGTTGACCTTTGAAGTCTTGAATTTGAAATTTCTAATATTTAAGCAGATTGAGAAAAACTGAATGGTAAGAATTATTGATTAATAATAAAAATTACATAACCATTTAAAAAAGTGACAATTTCATTAATTAGTAATTGCATAATGCATCTGCTTTTTAGAGGGTCTCTACTCTCGTCTCTGCTTTTAGTGAACATTTCAAGAAAATTGGAATGCAAATGCAATTTACAAGAGAAGATAAATAAATTTTCTCTTTCTGGTTCAGAAATGTAAATGAGGGTCATTGAAGAATTCTTTCATTACCTTATTCTCATTTATTTTCTATCTATAAACATTTACCTTAAAGGTATTAAAAATTAAATTAATTGATTTTAAAAATAACGTGCATGAAATAAAGTATAATGTACCTGCTTCTAATAGTAAAAGCAAGGGTTCTTGATATGTACACACATGCATTATTGTGACGTGACCCTTATATTTCTCCCGAGTGTATACGCAAACTTTGAAACCACTGCAGGATATCGAGCACGCTTTCCACCATTGTTTACTTTAGCCATATCCTCGGGTTATATAAGTTACATGCATAACTTCATTTCCTTTGAGCCAGTCATAAGGTATCGGAAAACTCGGAGACGGAATCATATTCCCGAATAATACTTAGATTAAAAAATGTAAAAATGCAAACTATGATTAAACAATTTCGTGTTTAAAGATTAATGAAAATATTTATATTCCGGTCTTTTTTTAATAATCAGAAGAATAGAAAGTTTTAATTCGATGATTCTCCTTCAGAATGCACCAATTTTTTGCATCCCAGATATACAGAAATTCAGAAAAGGAAAAAGAGTTTAAAAACTCGAATAGTAAGCATTACTTATTAATTATTAGGTTGATACAGATGAAATGGCCGTTCTTTTAGTATATCTAAAATCAAAAGCGGCCATTTCATCTGCAGCAACCTACACAAAAATATATGATTAAATTAAAAAAATAAATGTTGGAGGACTTTATTCAAAATTTGTGAAATTCATTTGAATTGCTAGAGTATTTCTCGTTTAATTTGAGAATGAAATATTTAGATCTAACGTAGAAATTTTCCCAGGCAAAAATTTCCATTTTCTCTGAGTGAAGACTGAAGATATTTCAAGAGAAATTGAAATGCAAATGCAGTAATTTACAAGAGAAGGTAAATAATTCTAGTGTTTCTGGTTCAGAGATGTACGCTAGACTTATTCAAGAATTACTACAGTTCTTTATTTCCATCTACATTAAATATCAAAGAAACTGAAAAAAATAAAAATAATAAGATAAGTTTAGCCTAATAAAACTAGACTAATGTGGTTAGACGAGAGAAAAAAAACTCAGGGAAAAATTAAAAGATTAAGATAATCTTATCTGAACTGAAAATTATTATTATTATTATTATTATTATACCATTATGCCATTTCCCTTTCGGGGTAGGCGTGACTTGCTCGGTTGGAAAATAGTGGTGTGTAGATGGATATATAGGTATAAGGTAGATAGGAAATAGGTGTAAGGTATAGATATTTTAGATTGATCTAGAATTCTCGTGTTATTTATTTAAATGACACGTTCGTTTCGCAACACTGCTCCGACCCAGGTTGCTGATCAATCTTTCTAGCGATCACCCCAAGTGGAGAGCCTCACAAAATCGTTATGTGTGGTTCCCCACTTGGGCCCATTAGTATCCAAGGTCTTTGTTTCAGGCGTCATTCATTCTATTGTCACTCTGTTTACAAACTATTCTTCGCCACACTTTTCTGTCCTGGCATACTACTCTAGCTTCCTTGGACGTATATAGTTTCAATAAAATTTACATAATGACGCGTGATAAATTTAAAGTGTTTCAAAAACATGCATTTAAATTATACGTTTGAACTAATTACCCAGTTTCGTAAAAATATTATTTTCACTCATCAAAAATTAATTTTCTCAATTCAGCCCCAAACGACATGCGAAAGTTCATTCTTTTTTCTTTTTTAAGTTAGGTCTAAATAATTTGAAAAAAATTATTTTTTCAAGTAAATTAAAAATTTTTTAAATAAATTATGAAGTATACAAATTTGAGGTAATAAATATTGTGTACAGTAATAACTCAAGGCAAATAAAGTGTCACAATAGTGTGCATTGTTCTACCTGGTTCACTCATCTGCAGCCTTCGATCCTATCGATTTTTCCCGTCACACCCAATATCCAAACTCCAGCAACCTTATTTCATTTACACGCATACGATGCAGTGCATGATGACCTTTATGTAACAACCGGTTTACATTCACATCTTTTACATGCAAAATGATAAAGTAAAAAAGTGACTTATTCACAACAATTTTTCTGTAAAAGGTCGATATAAAAATGTATTTATCTGATTATGCAGCTATTACAAAATTCAGTCACTTATTATTTGTGCATCCTTATCACAATGGCAGATTTTTCAAACTTTCTAATTAGAAAGTAATAGAATTTTAAGGCTTTGAAATTAAAAAACTACGATTTTAAAGTATTTGAAATTGGACTTCTTCAAAATATTCACGCCTGTCTGCGTGCTCATACATAAACCGTACGTATAGGTACATTTGGTAGCCCCATCATTGGTTCTCTGAACTGTTGGGCTTACTAATTTTCAAATAAATAAATTACAAATCGAAATTGAAAAGTTGTAGACATATCAAATTCTGTAATTTCCAGTTCAATTTTAAATACTTTAAGCTGTACATTTCCAATTTTGAGAGCCACCCTGAAAAATAATTAGTCTCCTTTGATAGCTTTTAAATTTCGTTTAAAACATTTTTTTAGATCATCTTTAAATACGATTAAAAAATTTCAAGCTGTTGGTTAGAATAATATAGCAATTTTAGATTATATACGAAACGAAATACTGAACAATTACTGCACAATTAGAAATGAAATCTGTTTTTAGGATTTTTTCGATTATCTTTAGGAAATAAGAAGATCTACATTTTTAAATTTTTAAACTATAATTGTGTTTAAATTTAGATAAGAATATAACGTTTCTTGTCATTTTTCAAGTAGATATCTAAAAATATGGGTTATAAAAGACGAAGGTTCGTGCACCTGGTCCTCGAAAAATGTTGTATATCTTTTCAATTGGTTTTATCGCTTTCAGTGAATACAACATTTTGTCTGGCAGGTGCTCTTGTGAAACTTAAAGTGCGAAAATGTGTACGCAGCAAATGAAAGCCTCTCTCTTTTATAAGCAACGCGTTTTCCGACCCCTTGCGGTGTAAAATGTTGGACGACATAAAGAACCTGAAAGGGGAGACCTCGTTTTTTTTCACCACACCTCGTAATAAAACACTACTCTTACCGCCCCACCCACCATATACGTTAATTGAGGAAGCTTGCAATTATTTTCAAGAGGAATTTTCTGGGAAAACTTGATCATCGTCCAAAATCGTATGCAGAAATATGCTATAGAAAATGAAATCCGAATTCTATATTCTTCATTGAAAAAGATGCTTCTTAATTAAAGCTATAAATACTTTTATTAATTTAATTTTTTGCTTAAGAGGGACCTACAATTTTAGGTGAGAACCGAACCACCAACAATCTCCGTCGAGATAAATTTTTGTCTCCAGAGAGGCCGACAAATTTCAAATTCCTTTTGTTAAAGTTTTATAATTTTAAAGCATATAAGCTAATATTATATGCTAGTATACAAGATAATATAATATCGAATCTAATCAATTTGAATGTAAGTATATTTAACTCTAAGAAGGTCCAACTTAAAATCCCTTGAAATTGTTCGTGTTCTCGTCAGATCACTGAAGTTAAGCAGCGTTGGACGCGGTTAGTACTTGGATGGGTGACCATTCAAGAATACTGACATGAGTGCTGTTGGCACATCGTGGGTGTGGTGAGCCCACACTTGTAGTTATTTATAACTACAAGAAAAACCTAGAAACACTACCCGAATCTGGTAGTGTCACGCCTACCCTGAAAGGGAAATGGTTTAATGGTATATATATATATATATATATATATATATATATATATATATATATATTGAAGGTTTGAATCAGTTAAGTATAACATGGCCTTAAAAAGCGTACGATTCCAATGGGAACTTTCACAGTTTTAAGCACTTCTTCCTTTTAATTGTTCAATTTTAAAGACATATTATAAACTTAATATTAAATTCAATTCTGAATGTTAAACATTATAAAATGTACCATCTGGAATGCTTATTTTAAGACTTCCACTGAGTAACATTTTCCCCTTTTTTCACTTTTCTTAAAATCAATTTCAGTCTTATTTTCAAAATATGGTTTAATTGAATTGAAAGCGTTAAAATTTAATACTTTGAAATGGAAATACTGTAAAAAATTGTTTTTTCTCAAATATACATTTCTCAGTAATGTATAATATAGAAATCGAGGCCTTAATACTTAAAGAATTTTGCGTTTAATAAATTTATTTCATATAGAATGTCTCAATAGATATATTATTTATGTACGTAATTTAAATCCTTGTATAAATTCAAATCATTTTAAATTCAAGTATTAAAAATTGGACAGTTTCAAATCGAAAACCTGAATAGGTAAGCAATTTTAGTTTGAAACCTTCATATCAGGAAGATTGAATTAAACATTAAATTTTTTTTTTTAATTCTGCAGATTTATTTCAATTTGAATGATAATTTTAAATTTAAAGTGTTTGATACTGATTAATTTTAAATCAAAAGCTTTTGAAATAAAAAAAATTGAAATTTAAGAATTTTAAATTAGATTAAAATCAAATTCAATATCCTATTTAACGTCCAATACTCAAGTTAATGTATAGAATTCCTGAAAATAAAATAAGAATCCAACGATAAAATTTGGACAACCACCACAAAATGCTTCTATTGCAATTCCTGAGAACAAACAAAATTTTGTTTCTTTGGACAAGAATAGAAAGACTTAGATCTCAGGTATCGAAGAGTCGTTGTTTCGTCGCTGTTCCCACCTGTTCTAATTTTTCTTACCTTGATAAGGGTGCTGTATGAGCACCGAAACGTTGGTAAATATTATAAATGCTTTCATATTGCGATTTGATAATAATAAAAATAAAAAAAGACGAAAGAAATAAAAAAGAGAAGGAAGGGGTTTGGTTGGTTGCCTTCTCATTTTTCTTTCCTCTTTTTTATTTTTTCAAAAAAAACAAAATTTTTTTTGTTCTTAGGAATTGCAATAGGAGCATTTTGTGATGGTTGTCCAAATTTGATCGTTGGATTGTTGTTTTATCTTCAGGAATTCTATACATTATAAAAAACATTGAAATAAAATTGCTGAATAAATTTTCATTGAAACATTCAAAATTGTTCGGTTTCAAACAATTTTTTAGAATTGTAAGATTATGAACGAAAGCCTTTCAATACTTTAATTATTATAGCAAAACGATAAAAATCGAATAATTTCAGATAGAAATTTTGAAAATTGGACAGTTTAAAATTAGGAGCGCTTAAAAATGAGCAATTATGGTGAATTTAAAAATTGTTGAAAGTTGAAAAATATAGAATTTCCAATTGAAATCCATTATAGTTGAATAATTTTGAATTGAAGACGCTAAAAATATAATTTCATGATAACTTAAATTTAGATA
>CAKNYM010052748.1:1074-51823 GCA_932195095.1 Andricus curvator | reverse complement strand
ACGAACGCTCCAAGGGAGATAGAGTCAATTGTCCGAAACGAGAAGTGCCAAATTTTCTGGAACTACGATTTTCGGGCAGCAGTCTCCGTTGCGCACTCGAGGCCTGACATTGTTCTCCAAGACTGCGAGAAACGAACTATATTCGTCCGAATACAACATCACTGCAAAGGAGAAAGAAAAAGAGGAGAGGTAGCAAGACCTTAAAATAGAGCTGCAACGACTGTACTCAAAATATTCGGTGCAAGTAATTGTCCTTGTGATAGGTGCTCTCGGAGGTGCGAAACTATCACTGGTTCGTAACCTTAAAGCCATACCCGCGTGCCGAAAATATGCCAAGGCACTTGCGAGATGGATGCAGAAAGCTATCATCCTTGGGTCGCTTCGTGTCCTCAAGACACACGATGGTTTCGCCGGCCTGACGTTGTGATTTCGTCGTTCCCTGTAACCACCCATCTTACGGTTGTGGGACGTGGCCATAGGTTTGATTTACCGCGGTTCTATTGGGGGCTATTGACATTTTTTTTTAGATGGCAGTTGCTCTCAGTGGGACCCTGCGGTGGCCGTTTAACTCTTTTTTTAAATTATATATATGTGCGTGTGTGTGTATATACAAGAGAAGTGCCAAATTTTCTGGAACTGCTTTATTGGCATACATTATTTTTTTTATGTAACTCATGTCTCTGAAAAAGATTATGGTCCAGTTTTACTTAGAAGTGGGCCAAAATCCATGTTTGGTAATTTTTTTGATAAAGTGATCAAATATTTTTGCAGCTTATTTTCATGATTCAATAGAGCTAAGTAATATCTCGAAATTACTTTGTTTTTTTCAGTTATGAAATAAAAAAGTTATGCAAATCTTTGTGTGTGTTAATATTTTCGTTTTTTGGGGACGCGCCACACCATTGATAAGGGCTTTCCTCCAAGGTTGGTAACTTCTAATTTTCTTTTTTTTTTAAATTGAAAAAGTTATTACTTCTTTATAAGCGCTCTTTTCGCGATTCAATAGAGCTAAGTAGTGGCTCGAAAGCTCACTGTAAAAACAAAGTGTTATTTCAGGGTTAATTTCAGGTATTAGAATAGGACTCAGAAAAAACAGTTCCGAGTTCCGAGTGGTACTAAAATGAGACCTCTGGTGGGAACCCAGATTCATTTGTCTTACATTAAAAATAACAGCATCAAGTTATCCTATTCAAAAACAGGACACCAGAAGGAAGTTGAAATGAAAATGTTTTGTTGCCTTGAAATTCATATTGATTATGATTTCTAGATATACTAGGAATATTCTGATCTAGTTTTTAAAATCAGTTCACGTGGCCAATTTATTAAAAATAGGATTTGAATGAAAAAACATTATTTTACGATTATCAGAATTTTTTATTATATAAATCTAATAATAAATGAGCAAACAACTGTCTCTCATTTAAATATTTTACATAATGTAATACATGGAGAGTACAAAGAAATTAAAAAAAAATTAATAGATGTTTATCAAATACAATGGATGTTATATTGAAAATAAGCTTCTATGAATCTGTACATGCATATACTATTACAGCTGCGCACAACTCGAAGTAAATTCGTCTTGTAATTTTCGTTGAGTTTCGATACTTTATAATTTTTCCACTTTTGTTGAAGTCATGATGCACACATTTTGTAGTTTGCTCTCGAAAAAATCCTAGGTTCCCCGAGTCGAAATTTAGACCCTACACTGTTAGAAAAATCTGTATTAAATTTAATACAAATGTATATGAAGTCATTTGCATACACGGGAATTGAAATTTAATATACATTAAAATATGAATACCTGTACACTTTATATTAAATTTAATATACATGTCGGTATAGCAGCGTGCTTGAAAACTCAAAGTGCTTTTATTTCTTTAAATCTTACAAATATTCGCAATTGAAGTAATAATCTAGAATTCGTCGATTGAATTGCTTTTTATGATTAAAGTGCAACGTACAAGTGGAACTCTTTCCAAAAATTGCCCTGAATGGTAGAAATTTAATGTGAGTATAGTTGATTGTAGGTTAGGTCTGTCATTTCTTTACGTAATTGAACTTTTCGACTTAAAATCCAATTTTATTTTTGATTAATTGCAAGAAGGTATCATGTTTTATTATTAAGAATCGAAAATTACTGCTAATCTTATTTTGATTTTGTGTAAAATGGAATTATCTGAGCGATTATCATGATTGTATATGAAATTTAATAAACACGTACCTAAATAGGGATTTCATATGCTTGAGATATTAATTTTAATATACATTTGTATTTTAAATTTAATACTATTTTTAACAGTGTACTTTCAACCTGCAGCTCCTCATTAGAACCTACTTTGACGCTATTCAAACCTATAGCCCCTACTTTGAGGTTTTTACTCCTAGAGAATGAAACATTAGAGCCTCCTTTGAATCCGTTTGAACCTACAGGCCCTACTTTGAATATTTAGAAGCTACACCCAGGAAACAAGAACCCATTGAAAAGGCGACTCCGTGAATTGCGTATCTGTCATGTGCAGATTAAGATTTTTCAAACTTAATTGGTTTGCTACTCTGTGAATCGGTCAGTTTCTCGATATTAACAGTAATAAAGTTCAGCAAAAACGAAAGGATTCTTCCTAAAAATGTTAATTTTCTTAGAAAACCGAAACTAAAGTTTCCATTTGAGCCTTAAGTTATCGAATGCTATCGTCCCAAGTAGTCAGAAAAGAATATAAATCAGATTTTCGACTTGCGAAAAACAACCAAATTTGGAGGTTACGGACAAAAAAATTTAATTAAAAAATTTTCGGACTATAGTCTGTAATTTCAACCCAAATCGGTTTCATTCTCTTGAGGAATCTTTCCACTAAACTGAAGTGAACGTCAATGATATTTGACAAATAAGTTTTAAAATTCTATGATAAAAAACACTACAAACAAAGAATTGTATACTTCATGAGTTTTGTTTCAATATTAAGTTCCTGAGGTAGAGTTGATAGTAAAAGTATTTCTGCCGAGAAGGAAAATAAAAATTTATAACCATTACCGAAATTACGCCATTATTATTTTTATTATTATTATTGCCAGTGTAGGGGCTGGAGCACCAAGGTAGGGTCTGGAGCGCCAATGTAGGGTAGGGCCTGGAGCACCAATGTAGGTTCGAATTTAGACCCTACTTTGACGCTAAACGTGGAAAAACGGCCGATTTCGGACATTTTTAGCGTCAAAGTAGGGTCTAAATTGAATTGAAATCGCTGCTTATTTTGAACATACTTTGCTGCTCCAGCGCCTACTAAGGTAGGAGTTATAGGTTCAAAGTAGGGCCTAAATTTCGACTCGGGTCATCTTATGTTTTTAAGAAAATTGTGCTACGTGAACAAAAATCGTATGCAGTTTCGGTGTTACTGAAATTCCTAAAAGTTTATAACATTTTTGAAATTCTTCAATATGTTGTTCGAAATCTGTCAGTAATTTCGCAGTGAAAAACAGTCGTTAACGACTGTTTTAAACTTTCGAAAACTATCTACGTACGTCGTACGCCATGCAACCTGCTAAACCTCCAACTGCTTTATCTATCACATATATTCTGAAGTTTGTCAACATTGTTAAGTAATGCATTACATGAATTTCATCAAATCAAAACTGACCACCATTTCTGTAACTTCTTGCAACGTAACATCTTTGCACTCATCTTAAAGCAATATCAGGATACAGTTTATGCATGTTACTGTAGAGCGTATTAACGCAGCCTAACAAAAGATGCAGTTCTGGAGGAGGAAATACATCCAAAATTAATTGATCTTTATGTGAACAAAACAAAGGTGGATTGACACAATTTTTGAAATCTTTAATCTTTTTTTTTCTCTTCCATGATTACACCAATCATTATAACTAGAAAGACATCTAGCTGGTCTTATCAAAGTACCACATGAACTTAAATTAGGTTTCGTGACATCACACCAAATACACGGGCAATAACTTGCGTTATTTGTCAAACCAGTAATTATTATGTCACGATTTTCTGCATTCTGTTTTTCATTATTGTTACGTATTCTTTGTTTTCCATTGTTAAAAGTATTTTAAATTGTTATAAATATGTTAGACAACATTAATTTTAATGCTATTTAAATAATAGATAATTATTTTCTTATTTGCTATTATATTCATATAATAAGCAGATAATGATACTCGTAAAACGATATTTTTTTATTAAAATGCTATTTTTAATAAATTGGCCACGTGAGATGATTTTGAAAAGTAGATCAGAATATTCCTAGCACATCTAAAAATCATAATAAATATGAATTTTAAGGCAACAAACCATTTTCATTCAAACTTCCTTCTGGCGAACCGTGTCTTGTTTTGTTTTTTAAATTGAAAAATAAAAAAGTTATGCAGCTTTCTTGGCGTTTTTTGGGACACGCTTTGCCGTACCTTTGACGAGAGCTTTTCTCGAAAATGATTGCTCCTTTCATCATGTTCCTTACTGTTTTCTTCAAAAAAATCAAATGCATTAGAGTTAGACAGTTTTTTGTGTCTCCTGTAAAATTCGAGTTTTGGCATCTACGCCCTTATGTCCCTTCAATTTTGAATTGAATCACTTCAGATTAAAATAATTGTTCAAAATTTTAAACGATTATAAATTCACGACATTCAAAATCAAACAGATTAAAATTGAAAATTCGAGAAGTAAAAAATTTCAAATTAAAAGTACTTCAAGTTGTGCAGTGTTAACTGCATTAAAATTTTTGTTAAAAATTGCAAAATTTTCAATTCAAAGTCTTACTAGTTAAATAATTAAATTAAATAATGTTAGATTGAAAATTTATAAATGAGACAATTTCAATCGCTCAATCTTGTACAGTTTAAAATTGAAAGTCTTAGTGTTTGAACCATTTTAAGTGCTCCTTTTTCAATCTGTCGAACTTTGAATGTCCTAAATATAGAACTGTTCAATTTTGAATGTTTTAATTTTGAATAAACATTGTTCGAAATTGTTTTATTTGAATTACTTCTTTGTTTGAAAACTTTGAAATAAAAATTGTTTAATTTTGATGGCTTCCACTTTGGAATTATACCTATAATTCAAAATGGTTTTAATTTGGCGATTGTTTAATGCTTGAAATTAAAACTGTTGAACGTCGGAGACTTTCAACTTGAAAGTATTTAATTTTTAATGCTTAATTTTCAATCAGTTTTGAACGCCTCAAATTCAGAATTGTCCATCAAGAGATTCTTTAATTTTTCATTTGTTTTCAACACTTCAAATTAGGAATTATACAGTTTTGAAGGCTCGAATTTGAACATATAAGTGACTAGAAGGCTTTTTTGAAAACCGAAAAAGAAACATGAAATTACCAGGAATTTTTATATGAATCTTGAGTAGCCTCTCTGGTTTTTGTTAAATAATCCAAACTTTAAAAGAAAATAATACCTTCTGAGTTAAAAAAACAGCAATATTTTCATGTCAGAAGTGTATTACGTGAGCATAAACATCTGAATAATATAATTATAATACTATACACGGAGAAAAATGGATGTTTAAACGTAACATCTAGATCTTCAGGGTTAACATATTTTATGTTTAACTATAGGACAGCAATCTAGATGTTCAAAGTTAGGATCTGTAGATATTCAAAAGTGAGATGTTAGTCTGAAACATCCAAAATGTTCAACCTGAAATATCCGAAATATTACATGTATGGTTATGTCAACTAACGGCTGTAAATATTTGAGGAATTTACTTATTTCTGAGCATTTAAGGAATTAATTGATAACTTATTTGTGAATTTAAAACTAAACTTGAATTTTCGTACATGAACGAAAAACAGATACAGGGTATGAAATACTGATCAGATAATACATTCAGTCTAGCTGAGGTTATGTTTAATATTTTAATTCAAAATAAAAAATAAAAACGGGGTAAGTAAGCTGAGAACGAATAATATGTAATCTGCATTTAAAATTCTATCTATTTGAGGTTACTTAAACTCATATTTTATTATAAATTCACAAACATTTTGTCAAATCACGTGTCAAATGTTCAAAGGTGTTCGAGTCAATATAACCTCAAACTTAAGAACATTGTTCCGTCGTGTAGACAGACAAAACTCGTTATGCAATTTTAATTAAGGATAGCTAATTTTGATTCTTTGAAAATGTTCAAAAATTGTAATATTCCATAATTGTAATATCGAAATTATATAGCCGTCAAATATAGTCGTGAAATTCGAATGCGCAATGCGCATGCGTTCAGATGATTTTAACATCTGAATATGTTACAGTTGAACATAAAAATATTTTTACGCCTAACATCTCAAAAAGATAGTAGATGTTTGGCATGAATATCTGCATGTTAGGCGGAACAATCTTACCCTTTGAACATCTACATTTAAACATCCATTTTTCTCCGTGTATGTGTGACAAAGTTTGTGTATGTCACGATATATGATATAAATATTATAACAGTCTATGGAATTTGTTGTGACGGAAGAGGCCTGTTTAAAAAGCAATTAGGAAAATATGTTTACTTATGGAATCATAAAAAAGTAAATATATACTTTGCTAAGAAAAATGTGGTAGTCATGTTTCATTATCTTCATCTCTACTTAAAAGTAATTCCTTAACTAGTTGATTTTGAGATAGGCACCTAGTACATTTGAAAATTCACTTCCACAACAGCTTGGTTTTATTATTATTCATTTTATTTATTTTATAAATTACTTTTTATTGGCATATATGCATTTTAGAAACAAAATATTTTCATTGAAAGACTGCATTAAAGATCAAGTCCTTTTCTTATTCTGTGAACATCAATACTTCCACGTGAATATGACGTTTCGGATTATCAGAATAAATGTTCCATATGATTATTAGTTGCCTTAATAATGTATATATTTCAAAGAAATTGTGAAAGGAAATTCTTAAAGAAAAAATTGTTCCGAGATTCTTGAACTCTGGAAATATTGATTCATTGCTAGTCTCTACCCTGAATACTTCAACATGGTTGGCTGACTAAAGCCAGTCTTGTCTACTGTGGGATTTAGACGTCCCTCTGTAAACAGGCTTATATCTGATTTTGATTTTAATTAAACGTACAAATACTAATTTTCCTTTAATAATCTTCCTACTTGCTTTTATTATTATCATCAAGATAAGAAATAAAAGTGAGTAAATAAAAAAATTTCTAAAAAATATATAAAATAAGCAATTTTTTAAAAAGATTCGATAGAGTTTAAGAACTATATCTATTAAAAATAGAATATAGGTACTACAAGAAATTCAGAAAGTGAATCGAGCCATGAAACGAAAACAAAAACAAGGAATATGTCAAGAAAGTTCCACAAGTTTATGATTGAAAATCTTGATTCGCTGCCGAATCATTCCCTTAGAGTGGAGTGAAGTTCGTTGCTTCAGTCTTTTCTCCCCCAAATAGTGACTCATCTCAGCCGTACCCTTCGACCACTGAGTCGTAATAGGTGATGAGTCGAAAAATACGATCACGAAGAAAATCCATCTTAAACGATATTTTATGGACGTGCTAGTTTTAAAAAAATTCTTCAAGAAACTTTCTCAGATTAAGTCAGTTTTTCATTTTAAAAAATGATGACGGTCGACCGCTAATGTTGTTGTAAGTAGAAAGGGTGTGGAATTCAAGGGATGGTTTATTATAGTTTATTCTTCTCAATATCTGAAATATTTTCAATTTCAGGGTTTTTTTCGAGGATAGTTAAAGATGATTGGATGTTAATGAAAAGGGGCTAATTTTTGTATTAAACACTCTCGCAGACTTTGCCGACATTAATCATTTATAAAATTCTGCACCGATAGTTTGAACCAATTTTGACTAAAACGTGCTTGTTCAATGCAGTTTTTTGCTGAATATGTTTTGGGCATGCCTCCCAAGAATCTTAAGCCGTGAATGAAAAAAATTGTTGGGTCCCTTTTCGAGAAGTGTTACTTTTTTTTGGTGGGGTTATTGAGTATATTTTTGTGAAATTTTTGGAAATTCAATGTTAATTGGTATAAACCCTTTAGTTTGACATCCAAAAAAAAGCCTCGATTAAGCATCATGTAACATCATGTGAGTTTTTTCTTAGCTGCTCCTTCTCAGTGAATTACGCACCTAAATAGTCACAAAAGGAATTAAAGTGAACAAAATTCCCTATAAAATAAATTTGTTTCATGTTTTATCTTAAATAGGTTAGGAGATATGACTTCCAGAAGCGATTTTTATTGAAAAATTGGCATGAAAAAGATTTTTTTTTTATTTCCCGTGAAATATATCATGTTCGTTTTAGATGAAAATTGCACTTATATCAGTTAAGGTAGACTAAATTTTCCGAAGAAGAAAAAAAAACTCTAGCACTGATAAGAATACTTATATATTTAAGAGACTTATAAGAATAAAAGTACGTCAATTTTCCGGCAAACCTACAAACATTGTATGTTTTATCTTTTATATTTTGCGAAACACATTTAAAACTACACTCACTGATTCAAATAGCTAGAATCCGGTACCTAACAACCAGTGAAAAGTTACTTATTCATTCAGTGAAAGTTTCACTTTTGAGAGTTGGCAGCACTGCACCACGTCAATTTAGGAGTCATGATAAAATAAGATTTTAGTAGATTCAAAGAAATAATCATAGTAAAAACTTAAAACCCATAAATGTGATCAAATATTGAAAAATGTGAAAAGATTTGATGCTTCTAAATGGCAAAAAAACCTTACATATTTCTTTACTTTCAAGATTCGACTGTCATGTACACACCCGTCAAGTAAGTACTTTTTATACGAGTTAGAGTATATTTTTCCCGCAGTACATTCAGCATACTTACAGTCCGAAAATTCAAAAATTTATTTCATAAAAAAATTATTTTTGCTACTCAAGTAAAAGAATAACAACAACGCTTTACTTTAAAACTTAAAGGTTATGTCTCGCATGATTTACTCTGGTGTTACTGAATTGATTAGTGAAAAGTCCGGAATCACTGATTAATCAGTGAAATGTCCAACTACTATTTCAATCAGTGAATTTTTCACTGATTCATATTTAGAGAGTATCAATTCTTGTGAAACACGGAAAAAAGTAGATAGTTAGATTCACTTTGATGTATTGTTAACTTGAAGTTTACGTGTTCGCATTGCACAAGAAGCAATTCAAATAGTTTTTGATACTGAATGAGATAGTGATCTCAAAATATACAAAGTCTAAAGTCAGCATTATTATTATTATTATAGATTAGCAGTTCGAACTCGAAAGTTCATTGCCTCATCTACCCGAGACCGCCACACATCTCTGTCTTGTGCATTCTCCATCCAGTTTAAGTAATCATGTCCTAGTTCTTTTAGATCATCCCTTACATTTTTCTCCCATCTGTTTCTCGGTCTGCCTAGGGGTCTCTTACCAGTCGGTCTCCTTCTCAAAACTTGCGCCACTGTTCTTTCATTGCCCATTCTTGCTACATGCCCCGCCCATCTTAATTTACGCGCTTTCATTACTCTATTAATATTTGCTGACCCGTAGAGAGCGTGCAGCTCATCATTATGCAGTTTTCTGCACTCGCCGGTCTCTTCGTCCCTTTTTGGACCATAGATTTTTCTAAGTACTTTATTCTCGAAAACTCTAAACCTATTCTCTTCTCCTTTCGTCAGCGCCCACGTTTCACACCCGTACATGACGACCGGCATTATTATCGTTTTGTAAATTCTTACTTTGATGTTTCTAGATAGCGATCGCGATTTTAGTAGCGTGTTTGCTGCATAATAGCACCCATTGCCAGCGTGTAGCCGCGCATTGATTTCCGTTTTAATCTTATTTTCGCTAGTTATAATAGACCCGAGGTATTTAAACTCGTTAACCCTTTCGAATTTCATATTTCCGGCCATTAGATCCCCGTCTTGATTACTTTGTCCGGACCTGACGACGGTCATATATTTTGTCTTCGATTCGCTAACTTCCAAGCCAATCTCTTTGGCTTTTGCGATCAAGATTTCTGCATTTTTAGCTACCGTTTCTTTATCATCCCCTAGTACGTCGAGATCATCCGCATATCCAAGAATTTGTATTACCCCATTGAGGGTAGCACCGGTCGGATTCGCCTGCACTTGCCTAACCACGTATTCTAAAACTAAGTTAAAAAGGACGCACGAAAGTGCATCGCCCTGTTTCAGGCCATCGCGGATCGAAAACTCTTCAGATAAACTACCGTTTACGCGTATTCTACCCTTACTGCCGCTTAAGCAAATTTCGATAAGTCTAACCAATTTTCTTGGCACACCCAAGAACTCTAGGATCCAGTACATTCGCGCGCGTATACCCAATAGGAAATTACAGACTTGGGCCGATGCTTACAACTGGCGCGGTAGCGCGCCATGAGCAATGTTCCAACACTGGGCTAGCCAATACTGGCGTAGTACAGATATTGGCACTGGATCTGCACTGTGCCTAATCTAAGTTCCAATATCGGCAGACCAGTATCGACCCAGTATGGATTCTGTGCAGTATTAAACAAAAATCAGCCCTGGGCTAATGCCAACTTCAAGCCCAATGATGACACGATAATGGCACAGTCTAGCACACATAACTGACTGTAACAAATAGTAAACCACTGTCTCACGACTATGTACCGGATCTTGGCAGGGTACTGGCACGATACTGGCGTAGTACAGTCTACATAAACCGGCAAACCATTGTCCCACGATCTTCTGCCGGACCTGGGCGGAGTAATGGCACGATACTGGTGTCATACAAATTTTAACAAATGGTGAACTTTTATCCAAAGGTTTTTTGCTGGATCGCGGCGGAGTACTGGCATGATACTGGTGTAGTGCAGGCTATAAGCAACGGCAAACTATTGTCCTGCGATTTTGTCCCGGGCCTGGGCGAAGTAATGGCGCGATAACTGGTGTCGTACACATTTTAATAAAAGGCGAACTGTTGCCCCATGTTTTTTTGTCGGATCTCGGCGGACTACTGGCATGATACTGGTGTAGAACAGACTATAAGAAACGGCAAACTATTGTCTCACGACTTTGTGCGGGCCCGGGCGGAGTAATGGCACAATACTGGTGTCGTACAAATTTTAACAAAAGGCGAACTCTTTTCTGATGTTTTTTTGCCGGACCTCGGCGAACTACTGGCATGGTACTGGCGTAGAACAGACTATAATAAACGGCATAAATAATAAATTACGGATGTCACTTTTCAGTCCGTAAAAAGTAGAGCTTTAGCCCCGCTTCATAGGCATCGAAAAAGGCTGAAATCATGCATGTGTCATGAAAAATAATTAAAATAACACCAATTGTTAAAGAATACGTGTTATTTTGAAATGTGTTGAACGTTTTTCCTTTTTTAATGCTCCTTAGAGATTCAGACAAATACATTTTTTTAATATTTTACAGCAAAAAATTTTTTGATATGAACTTCCTTGTCATTTAGAATGTTTACATCTCCAAAATGAAAATGCCGTTTATTTTCTTCTCTAAGAATTAAAATATGTCACATATGTCATGTCTGAAAGCAAAGCTGGAAATCGCGAAGGCCGATAGTGCAGTAGCAATACTGGTAGTCTGTACTGAACATAATTATCATTTCTGCCTCATGCCACTACATCGCCAATACTGGTGCCCAGTACTCCTCCGGCTTCTTTGACAGTACTCATTTGCCATACTGTGCTAATACTTACTTCCAGTACTTCATTAGTACTTATACCTACGACTGTCCCAGTACTAAATCACAGTACTTATAGTCATTACTGAGCCAATACTAATGCCTAGTACAGTATTTTAGTACAGCCCCGAAGTTGGCAATCAGTACTAAACAGCGTTATCATCCCAAGGTTACGCCACATCGACGCCAGTATTGGCTACCAGCACCACGCCAATGCTGTCAAACTCTGGCCAGTACTGACCCAATGCTGCGCCAGTTGTAAATTTCCCGTTGGGTAATAGAGTCGTAAGCTTTTTTAAAATCGATGAATAGCTGATGTACTGCTTCCTTAAATTCCCATTTCTTTTCTAACAGTTGTCTAATTGTAAACATTTGATCGCTTGTAGATCGGTTTCGGCGGAATCCACACTGGTAATCCCCAATGATTTCCTCGGCAAAAGGAGTTAGTCTACTTAGGATAACATTAGACAGGATCTTGTAGCACGAAGGCACAAGTGAAATTCCCCGATAGTTGTTACAGTTAGTTTTATCGCCTTTTTTAAAGATGGGAATAATGATAGAGGTATTCCATTCTTCCGGCATGCGTTCTGTTTTCCAAACTGCGCGTATCAATTTACAAATTTGCCTTGTGAGGCAAGGGCCTCCATTTTTTATCAGTTCTGACGGTAGGTCATCGATGCCCGCGGCTTTGTTATTTTTCAACTTCTTTATGGCCATTTCTATTTCTATATCAGTAGGATCGTTAATTAGTAGATAAGCAGTGTGGATTTCGCCGAGATTACCTTCAACGGGGGCTTCGCGTACATTTAATAGTTTATCGAAATAATCTTTCCATAAATTCAGTCTCTCTGTCGCATCGGCTACTAGATTGCCATTTTCGTCCCTCATTACTTCCGTTCTACTTTGAAAGCCTTTCTTTATAAAATTGATTCCCCTGTACATCTCACGCGGGTTATTTTGTTTATTATGCGCTTCTATTGCTAGTATTTTATTCTTTTCCCACTCCCTTTTCTTGGATCTATAGAGCCTATTTGTACTTTTGCTAATCTCTAGATATTTCTTATGTGTTTGATCGCACTTATTTTGTAAGCTACTTAGTCTGGCCTTCCGACGTGTCTCAAACCAGAGTTTGCACTCTTCGTCAAACCATGGTTTGCTTTTGGTTACTTTCTTAAAACCTATCGTAAGTTTCGCGGCTGCCTTTATCGCCTTTTTCGTATTGCTCCACAGGGTTTCCGGGTCCTCCTCGTGATTATTGTTATCGTCTCTCTGTTCTTGGAGAGCGTCGAAACTATTAGAAATCTCAACTTGGTAATTTAATGTTTCTGTTGCTGTTTTGAACTTATCTATATTGAAACGAACTGTTGGCTCTCTGCGGCTTGTTTTCTTACTTAACGCTAGCCTAGATCTTAGTTTTACTATCACGAGAAAATGGTCTGAATTTAAATCCGCTCCCCTATACGATCTTATATCGAGAATGTTTGTATGACGTCTTCTGTCAATGAGAACGTGATCAATCTGATTGTGAGTATTACCATCTGGTGATGTCCAGGTGGCCTTATGTATATTTTTATGCTTGAAATATGTGCTTTTGACAACGAGGTTCTTTGAAGCTGCAAAGTTTATTACTCTGGTTCCATTATCATTACTGACGTCATGCAAACTTTCTGATCCTATTGTAGGCCTATACATTGGTTCTTTTCCAATTTTCGCGTTGAAATCCCCTAATACTATTTTTGCGTCGAACGTTGAGAACTTGTCAAAAACCTGCTCGACTGTTTCATAAAAAAGATCTTTAGTGTCTTCGTCTTTGTCCTCGGTGGGGCAGTGCACATTGATTAATACGTGTTTGCTGAAATTACCCTTTAGTACAATGTATGATAACCGGTCGTTAATGAATTGCATGTCGATAAGTGCTTGCGAAATTCGTTTATTAATAAGAAAACCAGTCCCCAGTCTTTGCCCCTTAGCTCCCCCATAGTGAAAAGTATAGTCATCCTTAGAAATTGACGCGAAATCGCCCGACCAGCAAGTTTCTTGAAGTGCTATTACGTCAGTTTTGTAGTCAATTGCTATCTTAATGAGTTCGCTAAATCGGCCAGTTTTTAGACTACGCGCGTTTAGAGTTCCCACCCTTAGATCTTTAACTGTAGTTTTTTGTTTTTGCAAGTTAGCCATGGTAGTTTCAAGATAATCCGCACGTTAGGATCCTATTCCGATCGTAGGTGAGTCCACTGTCCCAGGAGTGATAACCCCCATACCTCCCTAGGTCTAAGTATGGGAGCTTTCCGACTCTGACAAGGACCATGTCAACTTGTCGTCAGACACATTACAGTTTCATCCTCGTACCCTAACGTCCCCCTGCAAGGCAGCGCGCCTACTGGCATCAATACCCCTTTGGCCCTATGCAGGCGAATCATTCCACACATCCCTTGCGGGCAGTGTCATCGCTGCAGTGTCCAATGGGCAGCAGGATTTTTCCCTTACAAGATTTTTAGTTTTGGTTCGGGTATAGTTTCTAGGTGGGTACACGCGGCACCTTGGCTTGCCAGAACCCACCCATTGTGTATGAACGCAAATGGGTGGGTCCCCCCAAGCCATGGTTGTCGTGTACCTATTTTTTACCAGTGCTAGATTCACCACACCCACGACTGGCTCCTATCGGCTGTCCGCGACTGCTTATTCTTGTATTCGCAGTTAACCTTGGGGGCTGTTCAGCCTTACGGGCCGTTCCTCTATCCGCAACCTGAGGACGCGCTACGTAGTGGTGATATTACTACTTCAAATTGTAAAAAGAAAGATTACTAGAACAAGTAGCTTCAATAACTATTTGAAATAGTACATTTGAAAATGTAAACTGTATGAATAACTAATTTTCATAGTAAGCAAAGAATTGTGAGTTTGACTTTTGCAAGTGAGTTCGATCTGCTTTTTCGCATTGCAATAAGCACTGCGCGAGATTGTTAGCCTTACTATTTGAAATTGTAAGTGAGTTCAGTGGCACAACTAGAAACGTATAGGCCCCCTCCGCAACATTTTTTAGGCGGTCCGTTTCAAATTAAAAAAGGACGACTTATAACTTGCTTATCAGTAAAACAACAGATTTTCGCTTCTCAATCTATAATACAGACCGCGCACTGACATTTTACAAAATTAAATAAATTATCGGAAACTATTTTATAATGTTTTCTCTTTTATCGTAATAACAGTTGAGATAATTATTATAAATGAACATAGTGAATAACTCTACTTTATACTTCAATACTGTTTTTTTGTTTTGTACAAAATTTTCAGAATTTAAAAATATTCTGAAGAATTATATATAAAAAGAATACTTTTTTTACATTATTTCTACTATGGAATTTTCTGCTTATGATATTTTTAATTTCTTATAACACTAAAATTGATTAGGATCGTACTTGATTAGGCCACCTAAGTTCAAATATTATATTATTTGGAAGAATTTTTTTTTAGTAGAATAATACATTGTTTTCGACATATCATTTTTTGAACCAATAATGAAAAAATAATTTGTAATAAAATTTGAGTTCAAATTAATTTCCAATTTTAACGGAGTAATAATTTTTTCAACCTTTTCACATTGATATTTGTAAAAATCACTACCATTTCATGAAAAAAAAAAATATTTTCTAATTTTTTTTCAGATTTTCAACAACAATAAAATCTACCATACTACTATGATATGGTGATCTTTGATATTACAGGGATCACAGCGTAAAATGAGCTCAAAAAAGGGGAAATAGGGTGGTTTTCGCACGAAAAAGGGGAAAATAGGGGAATGATTAAACATTCATTTTCATATGTCGAAAAGAACAAACAACCTTTTCGTAAGAAATGTTACATTTTTAAATAACTTTTAATGACTTTTCAATTATTTCTGCCATTAAAGATTTATTTTTAAAAATTGGATACTTAGATCGTTGGAAACCCATCCAGAGTGAAATAAAAAAGTCCGGGAAAAAATAAAATTAGTTAAATACACAATTTTGATATGTTTGACATCGTTCTCATAAATATTTCTTTCCAAGATTTGTCATTTCATCCTTACTATAATTAATACTTTCAATCTAAATTTAAAACAATTGAAATCAGTTAATATCTTCTGTTCTCTTTCTTAAATTTTCAATTAAAATTTTTTTTTTATTAAACAAAAAAATTTGCCTTATTGAAAACTTTTGGAAAATATACAAAAACATGTTTTTTGGATTGATTCGAACCTGAAATTGAGTCACCTTGAACCAAAGAAACATGTTATTATTTTTTATCCATGGGAAACATTTTTTTCGTGGTGTTTATAACGTTCGAAAATCGCAAAGAAAGATATGAAATCCCAAAAATCCTAATTCACGACAAACATTTTTTTCCGAAAAATAAAAATAAAAAAATGTTTCTTTGGTTCAAGCTGAATACATTTCAGTTTCGACATATTCAACTTTTTTTTAAATGTGTGCATATGACTCAATAAAAAAAAACATGTTTTTGCATATTTTCAAAAAAATTGTAACTAAGCAAGAAATTTATTTTTAACTTTCGCAATTTTAAATTTTCAATGAGTAAGATAATTTTTGAACAAAATAGTTGAATTTTTGAATCAAGAATAACAGTTTTTAACAAAAAATCGAATAGTTATATTTTCGTTTCAAAAAATTAATTTTCAATTGAAAAAACTGAATTTTCTCCCAAATTGTTGAATTGTCTACAAAAAACCTACTTTTTAACAAACAAGAAAAAACTTTAACTAAAATGACGAATTTTTAACTAAGAAATGAATTTTTAACAAAGTTGTTCAAAAATCACCAAACTATTGAATTTTCCAGAGAAAATTCAAATTTTCTACAAAACAGTTGAATCATTAACCCAAAAACACGAATTTTCAACAAGAGTTGAGTTTTCAACCAAAAAAAATTTTTTAGCCAATGAAGAAAAAAAATTGTATTCAAAATGTCGAATTTTAAAGCAAGAAGATGATTTTTCTACAAAAAAAGGACGAATTCTTAACAGAATACATAAATTTTTAACCAAATATTTGAATTTTCAAAATAAAAAAGATCAACTTTGAACCAAAAATTGAATAGCTACATTTTCATTTCAAGAAACTAATTTTCAAATGAAAAAACCAATTTTCTACCTATTTATTGAATTTTCGTGCCAAAAAAACTACTTTCTATAATACACTCGAATTTTTAACTCAAAAATATAAGCTTTCAATATAAAAAATAATTTTCAATCAAAAATTGCAATTTTCAGTTTGAAAAAGTGCATTCTTAACAAAGTAGTTTGATTTTCAACCAAAAAGACAGCTTTTCAACAAAATAAATATATTTTCAACCAAATATTTACATTTTTAACCAACTTTCTGCCAAAAAATATAACTTTTGAACGAAATTTGAACATGCAACCAAATAGTTGAATTTCCAACTAAAAAAGATCAATTTTCAAACACAAATGGAATAGTTCAATTGTGAGTTTAAAAAAAATAATTTTCAACAAAAAAAAGTTTCAACAATAGTTAAATTTTCAAGTAAAAATTAAAAAAATTAAAAATTGCTCAAGTTAGAACATTTAAAATTCCAGTTGATGAGTTTGGAATATTCCATTTTTTAATTAGGTATTTAACTTTGTACATTTCAACTAAAATGTATTAATCTTCTAATACTTATTTAAAAAATAATATATATTTTGTAACTGTTCCAATTTTATATTGGATAATAACTTCTGTCGGCAGTTTTCACATTTTCAACTTGCTTTAAAATGTTTCATCTTCAAATTTGTTTAAGAGTATTTATTTGTAATGGTCTGAACTTGGAACATGTACCTTATTTATTCATAAATAATTTATTTAAGTGCTATAATTGCTTTAATTATTATTCAATAATGGGTACAATTTCAAATATCGTATATTTAAAGAGAAAAGGGGAAAAGGGGGAAGGTTTTTGAGAATAGGGGGGAAAAGGGAAATTTCAAGAAAAAAGGGGAAACTAAGAAAAACAGGGGAAGACTGTGCACCCTGATATCAATTTCTCGGAACCGAATATTTTCTTTTTTTAAACAGTTTTTATTCTAATTCAGCATCCCCATATCTCACGAGAAAAATTTTATTTGTGCAAAAAATTTAAATTTAAATCACAATTCAACGTTTGTCTCATCTTAAAATAGTGATTTCGATTTTGCATTTGATATAGTATTACGATGTTTAAACTATTTTTTATTTATCTATCAGTTATGTAAATGAATGTTGCGTTTTAAATAAAGTGAGATGATAATAAAATCAAATGAAAATTCCAAAACTTTCATTCGAAAACATTTTTTCAAGCCTTAACATTCAATAATACAAAATATGTACTTTTTAAAAATTGTAATTCAATTCATTTTATAATAATATACATATAAATTACTAATAATATATTTACTGTGTGAGTTAATACTTCTAAGCAAAATATTTTTCCCAAGCTCGTTACAAAATATTAGAAATCATCAGTAAGAGATTAATTAAAAAAATTTTAAGTAATTATTTATTATAATTTCTTAGCTGGCCACGTTTTTCTCAGAGAAACCGCTTGACCGAGAGTTTGTCAGAAAAATCTAAGCGGTTCCGTAGCTCACTTGACTAACACTTGCGCTAGATTTAGGTTTTAGGACAGGTTTTAGGTAGTTAGGTAGGGTTCGATTCCCCAGCGGGGGCGATTTTTCAAAGCGTTTGAGCGTGCGATCATATGTGTAAGGCTCTGTGTGTGCAATTGTGTAAGAATAATCGTAAATTAAGTGCAGTAATAATCATATATAAAACAATTTTTTCCTTTTCAAATCGATCGACGTTTCACATCATTTTTGTTGTCGAAAGTTTCGAGCTAATGTATTTATAAATCGTGTATAGAATGCGTGCAGAGCATATATACATATACATATATGCGTTACAATGTGAAATCGGCAAAGTTACTCTTCACAGAAGTAAGGCATACTACACGAAATAGTAACTCTTATTCTCCTGAGTGTGGACGGTTACCAACTGGTGCAGTGCATCCTACTATTTGAAATTGTTCAACCTACTCTTTTAAGAAGTCAGCTTAAATAACCTGAATGCGAAATAGTAATTTTAACAAAATTCACCGACGAAAAGCTGCGGTTCAATTTCAAATAGTTAGAGCTGCTGGTTCACAGACTTTTTTTAACGATCCACTTTTTTCCGTGAAGGGCACGCTTTTCGAGGCGATATTTCGCGAAAGATTAAAGATAGGACATTCAATATTTTTTAGTTTTTCCGGAAAATGTATGTACTTTTATTCTTGCAAGAACATTTTTCACGTGGAATGTAACAGACACAAGTTATCTCCGAAAATCTTCATGCCTAATAAAATTCAATGAAAAGGGTGATTTTCAGTGCACGATAACGTGACCTATCAGAGCCAGAGCATTGTTTTCTAGATTTACGGAAATTTTACTTTACTTTAACTGATATAAACGCAAATTTCATCTGCAATAAACAGGACATTTTATATTTCACGGAAACTAAAACTACATTATTTTTAATATCAATGTTTCAATAAAAAATGACTTCTGGGAGTTATATAATAATATTTTTAAAAAACTATTTAAAATATTAATTTTTTATGTTAAAGGGGATTTTGTGCACTTCAATTCTCTTTCTGACTTATTAGGCACGCAATGTGCCGAGAAAGAGCAGTTAAGAAAAAACGGACTTTTTACACCTTTTTAAAAGATTTACACCCTTCTGAATGTTACGTGATGTTCAATTATTAGATACTTTTTTTGGACGCCAAACTAAAGGGTTTATGTCAATAAAAATTAAATTTCCAATGATTTAAAAGAATAATAATAGTAATAATAAATAATAATTTCCACTCAATAACCCTACAAAAAAAATTAAAAATTAGGATTTCTCAAAAAGGTCAACGATTTTATTCATTCATGGCTTAAAGTACTCGGCATCTCCAAAACATATTCAGAAAACACTGGGATAGGCAAGCACTTTACAGTCAAAAAGTATGGTTCAAGCTAGCCGTTTCCATGCTTTAAAATACAGGTAGGTATTTTTATCAGTTTAGGAAATTATTAAATTTATTTCAATTTTGTCTTCGGAAATTGTGTAATGAGCAAAATGCGTCATTACTCATTAAAATTAAATAATTCTTTGAAGATTAAACTTGAAAAAACTACATTAAACTTTGACCCGCAGTAATTGTTATTAAAAAAAAATGCCCGCTGTGCATGCACATTTCATCGTGCGCCGTGCGCGGGGCGCTTCGCGCCAAGTTTAAGCGCGTCTAGGGCTCGCGCTTCGCGCTCGTTTTTGTACGTTTAATGCGTACATTTCAACTACATTTTTTCAAATATCATAAATATTGTAACTTAAATCGAAAACGGTTATTTAAACCCCTGAGAAACTACAGTCATAAATTGGAACTGAAATTGTTTTTCCCATTTGTTTTTTAAAGAAGGTTCTCAAAGCAACTGCGGTTTTGACGATTACATTCTCATTGCGACACTCGCACTTTGCGCTCGATAATTAGGTTATAGAGTCAGTTCTCTTTGAAAAATAAAACGATGTAGACAAATTTGAACAGCATATAAGAAGTAGATATATTTTTATTATAATGTTAATAAAAAAAACACATTGTTTTTTAATTTACTTAATAGAGACATTAAGCCGCAGGCTTTGATTTCGATCGTTCGAACTTCAGTTCTAAGACAACTCTGCTATGATTCATTAATCTACAATATTTTCAATTTGTGTCCAATTGAAAAATTTCATTGAAATAATTTTTAAATCTTGTTAAAATTCACTAAAAATAACGCTTTAAACTTACGGATCTCTTAAAAACAAAAATTGAATATTTTTGAAAATGATCTAACTTTTTGAATTTTGCTCTAATTGAACAATTTCATCGGAAGATTTTCGGAATATGTTTTATATCTAGTAGAAATTTGGAATAATATTTCTTAATCTATCAAAAATATTTTTTTTCATTTTTTGAAAGTTTTCAAAATGTTGAAAAGCATATCACTTTTTAAATTTTTATCTAAGTTAAAAATGGCATAAGGATAATTTGCAAGTCTTTTCGTCGTGTACCAGAAACTTTGACGAAAATTTCCAAAACTCAAATAGAAAATTTTTTTTTCAAATTTTGAGAAAGCTCTAATTTTTTATTCGTTATTTCCACGTTTAATAATTTCGGTGGTTCCAGTATATAAGTTCAAAGTTTTTCTAATTTAAATATAATGAGGGTAATAGTTGAGAATTTAAAACATTGGTTTAAATGTTTAAATAAACTAGAAAACAAACACGCGCTCGACATGCGCGATTATTATTTTGTTGTGATAAATTTTTCAATTAAAATATTTAAAAAATTAATAGATACGTAATTTTTGTATTTCATAGTATCTATTATTCAAAATAATAGAAAAGAAAAGCAAGAAAAATATTTTTGATAATTGATCAAAATTGATATCTCAAATGTTATAGTAGGCAATAATTTGAGTCCAATTATTACCTACTTTGAGAGAGGTAAATTTACAAAAATTGGTAAAACCACTGCATTCAAAGTGATGTTTCTACATTTTGAGGTTGGAAGTTCACTACTTTGAACTAGGTCATTTTACAGGTTTTGGTAAAATTAAAAAAACGCAGTGGATAGTTACAAGAAATTTTTTTTACAGTGTATTTCTGATGAAAACCGGTAGCTTAACCTACAATTGTACAAAAAATGTAAATCTAAGAAATTCCAACGTAACCTCAAATTGTTAAAAATTATGAATCTTCTTTGAAATACAATAATTTTAAAATAAAAATTGCAATTTTGGACGAAAAATACTAACACAATAAAAAAATTGTTCAAGCTTGTAAATTTTGTTACATTTAAATAAAAATCATTGGAATTAAATCTAATGGTTTTTGTTTAAAAATGCCAATTTCAGGTGAAACAAACCAACATAACCTGAAGTTGCTAAACAATTTTTTATGTTGCTTGAAATCTAATTATTTTTATTAAAAATATTAATAATTTCCCAAAAAAACACTAACATAACATACCGGAAAATTCTTCGAAATTTTATGATTTTATAATAAGATCCTTTTTTTCAATACTAATTTTCAGCAAAAAACACTAACATAAAGCATGTAAGTACAATATTTTAATTAATTTATTAGATAATTTAAAAGTTTTAATTTAACTTTATTTGAATTTAAGTTTTAATTTAAAAAGGAGAATTTTTTTCTCGATTAGTATAAGGTTTTCTATGATTTTCCTGATTAATTTAATCTAATTTTGATTGGACTTTTAAAATTATTTAATTTTAAAGGTTCAAGTTTATAACATTTAAGTGGCCAAGGACACCGAAAATATTTCGTCTATGCTCACCAAATTTCGGTGAACCTATTCGCCCTTTCCAGTTTTCCTGGGCTCACCTAAAATATTTGTTCTACATTCACCGAACTTTAGTGAACCTAGACCCGGTCTTTAAATATTGCTTTAAATTTATTATTGTGTAACTGTAAACGTTTCAAATTCAAAAACGTTTAATTTTCAGCGCCTTAAGATTGAAATTGTTTAATTTGGAACGTTTCAATTTAAAAATTTTATGTTTTGAATGTTTCTTACTAAAATTGTTTACGTTTAAAGCCCTCAAAATATAATTTTCCAGTTTTGATGGCTTCTAATTCGGAGATTGTCTCATTGTACAATTTTGAACGTTTTATTTTGAAAATCTTCAGGCATGAAATTAAACTTATTCAACTTATAAGATTTCCAACAAGAAATTGTACAGTATATAATATATATATTTTTAATGCTTTAATTTTTATTTGGGAATTCTCCAAATTTAGAATGATAATTTTTTACGGCTTCAGTTTGAAAATTTGAATACCCGGAAAACATGTTTGAGCATCGGGAAAAGATGGAAATTTTTTTCAATGAGATTTCACTGATCAATTTTTTATTTTTTATTATTAGGTATCTTGAGGAGATAATATTTCATATTCTCTCATAAATTTTAAACATCATATAAATGCATATTAAATGCATTCTGAAAGAAATTGCTATCCTTCGCTATTGCATTAACCCAATTCTTTCAAAATGGCACATTTTAAGCATTGGAGAATCTCATTAAAATAATCCACACAGAAGGTCATCATGCAAACTATAAAGAAGTTAATTATATTTCATTAAGGTCCAAATTTATTATCCCCCCGAGATTATTATTTTTTAAATTCTTTTTTTAGTGAAAATTATGCAATTCAGAATATACTTTCCATAAATGAAATATTTCTTTTGTAATATTGCACCTCAAAAATTTCAAGGACATTTCCCACAATTTCTCTGCAATTTTCCTTCACATTTGTAAAGTAATAATAAGGGATGTAAAATTTATGACGGGAAGATTTGCTTCTTGTTTCAAGGTCACGCCTCGTTGTTTTTGAATAGTTATTTGAAGATCGATTTTATATAATTTAGGGATTATATTTGGGTCGAGTATTCTCTTCCGGCAAAATATGCCGGATATTAATTTTCTCGTCCGGCATATTTTATCGTGCACTAAATTGAATTCCAGAGAATTTATTATGAATGTACAGAATTCCTGAAAATAAAACAAGAATCTAACGATCAAATTTGGACAACCACCACAAAATGCAAAATGTTTTATTTTCAGGAATACTATACATTAACTTGAGTATTGGACGTTAAATAGGATTTTGAATTTGATTTTAATCTAATTTAAAATTCTTAAATTTCAATTTATTATGAATTCCAAACAATTCTAGATTAATTGCAACGAGTTAAAAAGTCGATGTTTGGAAAAATTTGTCGGATAATAGAAAATTAAAGGGAGATCTTGATGACAGGCGGAGGTTATGTTTCATCTTTATGATGAAAAAATTGCACCATTTGCACTACACTTCCCTATTGAAAGGAGTAGTGGTTTGATTAACAATATTTATGTGACAGATCACAGAGGTTCCTTCCCGCCCCCCACGAGTCGTTGGAAAGGGGTTTGACCAACATTATTTCTGTAACCAATCACAGGGGTGCCTTCCCGCCCCCCCCCCCACGAGACGTTGAAAAGGGGTAAGAATGTGACCTAGATTAATTCTGTGATTGCTACAAGTAATTATAAAATAGTAGATGGCGTGCTAAAGGGAGAGGTTTCAGTCAACAACCGTTGCTGAAAGTTTGACTTTCGTTTCTGATATGGACGAATGATCAGTTGGATAGCTGGAAAACCAACAAACCTTAGGAATCCATAGAGATCGAAAGTCATCCAACTCAAAATCTAGACCAAAATTTATGCGTCCAACAGAACTGTTATCAAAATTATCAAAAGTTACCGATTTGTTACCATGAATTTCTAAAATTTTCTTAAATTGGCATATATTTCCATCAATTACCATAATTTTAGAAATGTATGGAAAGTTTGATGAATTACCATAATTTATGAAATTTATGAAATTTTTGGAAAAATTATGAAATTTGTGGAAATCTATGAAATTTGTAGAAATTTATGAAATGTGTAGAAATTTGTGGAAATTTATGAAAGTTTAGAAAATTTGTGGAAATTTATGATAATTTATGGAAAATTATGACGTTATTAAAAGTAGTATTTCATTAGAGAACAAATGAGCTATAACTGAGTTTCATGTCCATTTTACTAATTGAAGTTGTGTTTCAGAGCTTACGAACTACTGAGTGCCAACTCGGTTGTACTACTTGATCATCATCATGCAGTAACGAAAACAGAAAAATGTAAAATACTAGCATTGCGTGGTAAATCAAAATGAATTACTGTCTAAGATCGGATTTAGAATCACAGAACATACACGCGTATCACATTCCCTTCATTTGCTTCTTTTTTTATTACCATGAGGGATTGTAAATAGCTTTCTAATTAAGTTTTCACAAAAACAGTTTCGAAAATCATGTAGGTTTAAAGTAGTTTTCGAAACAATGGTAGTATTTGAAATTTGCACTGTCTAAGTATAAAGAATTTTAAACTGGAAGTTTTTTAAAAAGGAAACAATTTCGAATCGTCAAATTTTGGACCTGTCATTTCTTTGAAACCCATCGAGCGTTAATAAAGTTTCATTAGGCTGAAAGTTAAACTAGAAATTTCTATTTACTTTTTCTTTGAAAGTAAGTTTACATATATGTCGCAATTGAACAAAACTGGGTTCTACAGAAAAAGAACTTACCTGGAAAATTAAAAGTTTCTAATTTAACACCTAGCCCAATGAAACGTTACTTGCTAGAATGGTTTGATAGAAATTTCTAAAATATTTTTCTGGATGTCATCAGGCCACGTGGTCTTTATATTCTTGATTGCAGAAACAATCACCAATCACTCGAAGCCTAAAATTAATCCTTTCAGTCATGACTTCACGACCCTATCAAATCAGCAGATTATCAAGAAACTTATTATTATCAAAAGGATAAAAGGATTTTCCAAGAACGCACCAGTTTGGCCCTTGCCCAGGGTTTTTTCAAGACGGTAGGGCCCAACATACTGATGGGTCTCTTGGGTGTTGGACCCAACAGAGCCCTCCTTGCCCTGCTGCATCGCCGAGGTCTCGCCCTTGTTCGCCAGGGTGGATGGAAGAGCACCTCCAGGGTACGAAGTATCCACTCAAATCTTAATTCTCGTCCTCGTCAGTTCCTTCCTCCTAGACAGAATCAGATCCACAGTAACCTTTGGGACGGGTCTCCAAGGTCCAATCTTCATTGTTTCTACCGTCGGTCCTCGAAACTGGGAAGAGCCGCGACCTTGAGAGTCACCTCTGTCCCAGAAACGCCCCCGCTTGGGCTTTCAACTCTTCTTCTCGATGGGTCACTCCCTCGAGGTTTCCTTTCTTTTTGCAGGAGGCTTCTTTCGGAATTTTTTCATATTGCACCTTCACACGACACTTTCCTCTTAGGGCCCCTCGCGCACTGAAAAACACCCCAAGCAACGAAATTAGCCCCAGACACCTTCGAAGGACATTTGGGGGCCTTATTAAATTTGTTTAGCACCCTTTCGAGAAACCCGAACACTTTCGAAGCACAGGAAAGACACGGAAGATCCTCGAGCTGCCCACGTTGGGCGCCATTGCGAGACGGACGTGTGATGATCGGGGGTTGGTCGGGGGTGGAACGGCAATTCGTTTTGCAACTCGACCACAGAGCACCGGGTCAGGGACAACTTTCACCGAAGGATGGTCTGGTCAGCGAGACACTTTATTTTTACTCAGGGAACACGAAACCGTTTCATAGTGAATCCGATTGGGATTTTTCAAGCCGACGTTTGTTCCGCGTTTTCTCTTGCGATCGCACCCCTAACGCACGACGCGGATGTCGGAGCTGACGGCAAACCGCGGCGCTCCCAGTTCGATTATGTGGTGGAAGAGATGCGTGCGCAGTCAGCCCTGGTATCACACAACCCTCCGCCGATGGTTTTCGTATATTCGTGACTGGAGGAGTCGGGGGTGAGAAAGCCGGTATTGGGAGGTTCGTGTCCGGGATGACTGATAAGAGTGGATTCCTGGATTTCTGGTTTGTGGTTCATGTCCTGACTAAGCGCACAGACGATGAAGCTACCCTTTTGTGTAGCATTCCGAGGTAGAGTGAGATAACATTGAATGACGGATAACAGAGAATGCGAGGTGTTAATGAAATTATCGTTTTCAAAAAAGGTTTAAAGCTAAACTAAAGTCGCCCTATACCTGTTACGTAACTTTTTTCATGAAAGCTAATTAATTAAATAAGAGACAGCTCAAGCTTGTTAAAACTCAAATTATTTTTTGATTTTTTAAATCAGTAGGGCAAAGGAACCAATTGTGGCTCGGATTATAGAAACAATGTGTTTAAAAATACAATTATATAATCAAATGCGGGTAAATCTCAGAAAAGGTACCTAGCGTATCATCACAAAAAGGACGTTCGAAAATAAGTTTGAGCCTTAACATTAATAAAAAATTTATTTTACTAATTATATTATTGGTGATCCGGTATTGAACCCGGGCCCTTATATGGATCATGCGTGTTTGGCCCTGAAAATTCACGAGAAAGGTAAGCTAATGCATTTTAAATGTGAATTTATTACTAAATACTAACAAACAATAAACTTGCATTAACTAATTGTAACTGAAAAATAATTTCATGCAAAATATTTGCGATGAAATTAAAATGTGAAAAATCCTATATTTTCATATTTTATAAATGTTAATTACTATATTATATTATTTTACACTGATTAGTAAACAATTTGAATGAATCGTTTTTTTTCTACTGCCTATTAAATCCATTCTTTGTAAAAAATGTCTGTAATTAAATCTTCAGTTCTTTCCTATTATCTTGAATCGTCCCTTTTTACCTCGCCATAAATATGTACAGCTATGATAAAAGAAATTAAAATTTATCAAAAGTTGTTTTGTATTCAAATTTTCGTCATATTTACTTTTTATAGTAAATATTTGTTAAAAAAAACTATTATTTATATTCATTTTATTTAAAAACTGAAAATTTCAGTACGAGAAAACTTATTTGTTACCATTTTTTATCGCGAGTTGTATGTGTATAATTACGTAAAAAATAAGAGGAAATATGGTTCTCAAAATAATATAAATATTGTGCGCAGTTTAAGGTTAGAACAAAAAACGCTATTTTGCACAACTTTCGAATTTTGCAACTAGCATGAGTTTACAAAAACTTTGATAATTTTCTGAAACTTCATACATGAACATTTTGTGAGAGTTTTTCATAAACTAGAAAAAAGAAATAGTCACTGAAATATTAAAGGATTCGTCACTAACCGTAATAACACCTAACTTAGCCATGGTGGGAAATGTTAGAGTTGATAAACTTTATGAAAATAATTTTTTTTGTGAATAAATTAATATGCTATGACTGGCCACAATTCAGATTCAAACTTTGACTTCTTAGTTTAAATAAACATTCCACAAAATTCGGTCTCATAATTATATCAGTTTACGGTAAAAAAACAATAGTAATTTTGCTAGTATTGCGTGTCGAGGCTTTAAACTGAAATTTCTTTGTCAATTCTTGAAAATGATGTTGCAAAAAAATATAGAAATTTAAAGTTTTTTTTTTAAATTATGAATAACTTTCAGAATAATAAATATTTTTTAATGTTCTGGACCTTTAATTGAAGATAAATTTACTTAAAATATCCGTAATCTATCATGCAAATTTTTACCCTAATTTCTCTGGATTCTGTCAAAGTCTGAACTTGAACACAACATTTGTAAAAATTTAAAGTAAAATAATTCATAAAAGAAATATACAAAATGATTTAATGAATTATAAATTATTCTCACATCAGCGTCTTCATTCCATACTGCCAGATATCCATGAATTCAATATCATTTCAAAAATTCTTCAGAATTTTTGTAATCCTCTTTTTTCGGTCGCACCATTTTTTTAAATTTTTACGAATTTTTTATTCTAAGCCCAGACTTGGCTGCAATGAGGGAAAAATTAATAACATTTTCTTGATACATTGCCGACATTCTACGTAAAACTTTAACTTTTTAACTATTTTCCCAATATATTCTTAAAATTTTTGAAAAAGCACTTCTTTTTGGAATTATTAAGCGCAGAACTTTGTCATCTTTCATGGTATCATAAGGAAAAAATTTACTTTATGAATTGTTAAATATTATAGCATATATGTTATACAAATTTATATAAATAATATATCTTCATGACATTACGTAGAAAGCCTCTACAGACCCCCCCCCCCCCCCTCCTCCTAAAGGCGTTATGTTTTTTGAACGGCCCCTTATGTAATAAAATGCATAAAAAGGCTTATCAGGGAACACATATATGCTTCTAACCATTCACATTTACGATTTTCCGGCTGATTAGAGACAAATATATACATATAAGAGAATAGTGAGAAAAAGGAAAAGAGTCAACCAAACCAATCTCTCACTCTTTTCCTATTTTTCCCTTTATTCTGATAGTTATCTCAACGGTTACACACTCACACACACACACACACACATATATATATACTTTTTTTCTAGTGAACCGGAAATTTTGAAGCATAATTTTTTCTGATAATCCTTTTTATTGAATTTTATTACATTTAAAATAGTTTACTTGGAAATGGTGTTTCGTTCAATCTTTTTAAAAAACGTTTACTGAGGGTCAGACTTGGCTTCTGTTTTCTGTATAAAGTCACTTTTAGAAATGATCGTTTTTATTGAAGTTGTAGAAAACAGCGATAAATACGTCTTGTGAAAATTGAATGAATTTCTCGTACTCCTACTATTTATAGTCGACCAGCGGTGCTGAGAGTATCTTTTTCATAGGAATATTGATATTGTTAATACTAATTATGCGTGATTGATCTAGTCAAAATTAACATCTTTTGGCCAACTACTTCGTTAGTACGGGGTCATCATAGGTCGTGACCTATTCACCTTTTTTACCGATTTTGTAAATTGGTCACCTTTATCACCATTTTTCAGTTGAGAAAGTAAAATTTTATTTACAATTTTAATTTACAAAACTGTGTGCGGCCGAATGCAGCATTTTGAACCAGACGAGTAAACGTAAACGAGACGACAGAATTTGTTCAATTTCTCATATGAAATGGAATGCCTACCTGTATTAGTTTAAATAATACCACACTTGAAATGAAGTTTTCAACCAGTTTTTTTATAAAAACCGACGTCATTAGCTTTATGAATTGAATTACTCATAACTTATACGTCCACACATTTTTTTAATCAAAAAGGGAAAATGTCGTTTAATTTCCTTTGAAAAGAATATATTTTGTCGGCCACCGAACCACAGTCCTCATAGTACATGATTCAGTGGGATTATTTCATATTTGATGACTGTAGTCTTGTCAGTTTTCAGTTGTAAATGTTCAATATTGAACTACTTTACGTCGAAGCATTTATAATGTTAAAAATTGAACAATTTATAAATGGATATTAGAAGGTTTTAGTTCGTACGATTTTAAATTGGATGCGCATAAAATAGAACAATTTCATGATGAAAATATTTAAAAAAGGAGTGTTTAAAAATTAAAATTTCACTAAGATCTTTTTAGAAATGAAGAATTAAAAATTTCATTGCTTAAAGAGTTGAGCACTTTGAAATTCTGTAGAGTTAAGAAAAGCGCAATTTCAATTTAAACGAATTATGTTTGCAAATTGATCTGCAAAAGTCTTTCTTTAATTTGTACAATTTAAAACTGAAAGCATTTGTAAATAATTTAAATTCAACATTAAACTAACGATTATCAATTATTTAATAGATAGAGAAAATATCCAAAATATAATGGAAATGACGTTGCTGAAGATTTTATCATTTAATTAAATTAAAAGTAAAAATTCCATCTCTTATTGATTCAAAATAGCAATTATAAAACTGAAAACAGCCTTTCAAAATAATTATTATAGAACTCTTATTATAAAACTCTCTCTTTCTTCAATTATATAATTAAAGTAATTCTGTCAGAATACAATTAAGTTGTCACATTTCAGTGTACCGACTGTGACGCATACGAGGAAAAGGGATCTCCCCTATCAAACCTTTTTTTTCTTCAGTTACACTTGTTAAGGGGATGCCCTGCTCTCGCCCTACATAAACACAATTTATCTTTAACACACTTAAGCGTTCCTTCTAAATGCACCTACATTTCTCAAAGTTTTCTCGTAACATTTTAATCATTTTGTAAGGCAAACAAAGCGAAAATTATTGTGTATAATTCAAATTGAAAGCAAACTCGCGTGAAAGATCCAAGACCTTCATCTTTAACTATTCAAAAAGACGTTTACTATTCACGAAGGGAAGATCGGCCTTCAAATAGATGAGTGGCTGTTCTACAAATATTCTTTCGTTCATTTTTCATAAAGAAAAGGTATCTTTGTTCTGAATCATAATTATTACTCCGGTCAAAGTCATATAATATTTTTCAAATTCAAATTTCAAAAGAATATTCACAAAAAATATTAATTTGAAATGTTACGATAATTAATTCAATAGTTCAAATCTTGAACTGATAGTTTTTAGAAAGGTTTTTAGAAAGGATTTCAAAAATTAAAAAAAAATTCTTTTGCAAATAAAATATAGAAAAGAACACTGCTTTTTTACAGCTATAAACTCATCGTAAAGTGTAATCAATTATATTTTTAGATTAAGCTTTAATATTTTTAGAAGAGAGTTTAAAAAATGAGAAACCTTGATTTGCCCTTCTTGATAAAAATAACGAAAACAAGGGTATATTTGAGTTTTACTGGATGAGTGACATTTAGGTCGATATCAGTCAGAATACATATACGAAAGCGTGTTGTATTTGCCATGGGATTTATGTATGTAGAAGCAGAGAAAAGTTTCGTCTGAAAATACGTTCCGGCTTTTCCAACTGAAGAGGAATTATCCGACTAGAAAAAATAAAAATAAATGGTTGGGTTACTTTTTCTACCGTAGTTAAAAATGCACGGAGATGCATTAGTGCATTAGTGACCCACTAACTCTTCTGCTTATCATGAAAATAACTATATTCATCATTTAAAAGTTTGATGTATTTAAAGCTTATCTATAATACAAAGTTCAGTTCGTCTAAAACAATAAGTAGAAATAAAAATAAAATATCTGCAGGTAACTATAAACTTTTGTTTAAAATTTTTATCACTGCGCAATTATTCCTACAACAGACTAAAATTTCATTGGTGTCTTCCGTTTTTTAACATTATTATAAATTTTGACGATATACAAAATTTTTAATTCAATTTTAAACAGTGTTTTAATTACAAAAGAATTTTATCCTCGACTCAATAATTTAGTATAATTTAAAATTTGATTGTTTCGAATTTTAAAGCATCTAATTAGGCATTTTCACTTCATAGTCAGCTAACTTCACTTCATTGACTGCTGAGGGGAAAATGGGGAAAAATAGTGGATAAAATACATGGTATTCAGTCCATTTTTTCCCTATTTTGCTAATACCATCGTAAAAACTAATTTTTTCTATATAAGTTTATGAAAAAAATAGTTTTTATTTTTTAAGAACTATTTAATGAAATAATAAAATCATAATAATTATTATTCATTACGAAGATAATACAAAAATAAAGTTTTTTCCCATGCATTTGGTCCATTGTTTTCCTCGCAGCACTCAACGAAGTGAAGTTATCTGTTGGTTAAAGTGAAAATACCTAATAAAATATTACAAAATGGATGAAGGGTGTCACGGGATACCCATGTAAGTGCCATTTTTTTAAAAACACATTTTATTGGCTTAAAAATGCTATAAAATTCTACCGGACATTGTGGTAAAAGGATATATCCAAATTCATAACTGAAATGGGTTTTTAAAACTCGTGATTCTCCATAACCATGTATGTGCCATGTGTGCACCTACGCGACATTAATTTTCGGTCGTTTTCAATGCATTCAGCCTTCGTTTACGTGCTGCCGGTAATGTTTTCCATCTCGCAAGTGAAATTTGAAATGCAAAATTAATTTAGAAGTCCAAGAAAATGTGCCTGGGCCTTCTAGAGACTACGGGCTACAAAATCCTAAAAAAAATTCCATGGATTTTCGCGGTTTTGAAAGCAGTCAATTTTGGACGATCTGTATCTCGATAAATATGAACTTTTTTAGAATTTTTTTTATTGGGATCTCTAGAGCTCCATCAAATCTCCAATGTTTTTTCTCATTTTTTCTCCTTTTTTGAGATTTCAATTTTTGAGAAGGTATAAATTTAAAAGATTTCCAATTTTCAGGCTAGTCGACTTTTACAAATATTGGAATTTTGAAATAAATCCAAGATTATTAAAGAGTCTAGTTTTTGATAGATACTAATTTATAATAATTATTTTTTTAAAACAGTAAAATTTGGAATATCTCTTTACCAGAAAGCTTTTTTAGTTCAAAGTTTTTCGAAAGTAAGAGAAATTTACAAATTAATTTAGATTTAAAAGCGTTCCGATTTTTAATTTTATATAATGGCAAAGAGTATTTAAATTCTATTTAAAAAATTTTTAATCTCAATGCTTGAGACTTCAAAAACATGAAATTGGGTAAAAATTGAAATTAACTGGTACTAAAATTTTGCTCCGTTTTTTACCATCTTAATTTGATGATATTCAAATGCAATGGAATCGAATTTGAAAGCAATCCGATTGAAAAGATTGAAAAACATGACTCTTGTACCGCTGTTTCATAATGCATGTCCTTATTATGGAACAGCAGAGAAATGTATTTTTTTATATATTAATATGGCTTATTTTAGATTATTTTCTATATTAAATCGAAATAAGTAGTACAATGAACATTTATTTTAATCTTTAATAGAGATAAATAAATTGAATAAAAGTTTTCGTTAAAATTGACAAACCTAAAATATAAAGGGTGGTTTTCTGGAACGAAGTGGATTACATTTTATTTTTGCTCAAAAATGTTTGTTACAGGGAATGAATTTTTATTTAGGTGGATGAAAAAAAACCAATGAAGGATGAAGTCAAAACTTAAGAAACTCGGTCAAAGCGAAGTGTAAATAAAATATTAGACTAAGCACCCTTTTCGTTTGGTTTTTTTTTCTTTTATTGTACTTAATAATAACTTCATGTGTTTTGTTGAATGTTTGTCCTTTTTGGTAGAAAGTTAATCTTCTAGGTTGAAAATTCGTATTTTTTCTCGAAAATTCCAATTATATTACATTGTTCGTCGAGAATTCATCTTTTTTAGTTGAAAATTCAACTCCTTGGTTAAAAGTGTAACTCTTTTGTTAAAAATTAATTTTTTTCGTTAAAGATTCATCATTTTAATTGGAAATTCATCTCTGATTGAAAATTTAACTACTTTGTTAAAAATCATTTTTTCTAACTGAAAATTTAACTTTACCAGTTTAAAATGTAACTATTTTGTTGAAAATTCGTTTTTTTTGTTAGAAATTATTTTTTTAAGCAGAAAACTTAATTATTCTATTTTAAGTTAAAAATGTATCTTTTTTGGATGGAAATTTAACTATCTGGTTGATAATAATTGATCTTTTTATTAAAAATTGAACTCTTCGGTGGGAAGTTTTTGTACCTTTTTCGTATAAAATTCAACTATTCCAGTTGAAGATTCATCATTTTTGTTAAAAATTCATCTATTTTTTTCTAAAATTCAACTATTGGTTAAAAATTTATCATTTTTAGGCGCAAATTCAACAAATTGGTTGCAAATTCATATATTGTGTTGAAAGTTCGTATTTTTTTTAAAGAAAATTAATATACATGGTTGAATATTCATCTTTTTGGTTGAAAATTCAACCATTCCAATTGAAGATTTATCATTTTAGTTGAAAATTTATCTGTTTAGTTTAAAATTCAATTACTCGAGTTGAAGATTCATAATTTTATTTTAAAATTTATCACTTTCGTTAAAAATTCAACTATTTTGTTGAAAACCAGTTTTTTTTTGTTTTAAAAATTAATTTGTTTTACTTAAAGTTGAACTATGTATTATATAATATTAACATAACATAAGCTATATTAATATAATAAAAACACATTTTATTGAAAACGTGCCTCTGTTCCATAAATATAGGAGCAACCGTTGAAAACGTGTCCTTCGATATGAAACACCCATGTTTCTTCGTTCCTAAAATAAGGACCATGTTAAAAAAGGTGTACGTATTATGAAACAACTAATTAATAAATAAAGTTGTATCCAAATAAAGAAAAAGTGCAGTAATCTCAAATCTATAAACCTTAAGCTGCCATTTAATCTATTACACATGTGAAATAATCGAAATTTGTGAATACACGAGATAAAACAAATTATAGGTATCAAGCCTTCTGACTCGGATAAATGGCAGTCAATTTTTCCGAGTGTGAAGGTTAGATAATTAAAATTATTTTTTAGTGTTTAAAACTTTAGAATCATACTTGCTTCTTATATAGATGAAAAGCCTAACTTTCATACTTATTAATATAATAATTTGTACTCAAAAATATATTTTTAAATTATTTATAAATCAAAATATTCATCAAACTATTTTCATAATTGGGACATGTTTCATGATAGGTACCTTGACCTTATTTGTTCACGTCTTCGAGACGCGTCGATTGACCTATTGAAAAATCTTTCATGACCTACAAATGCCACTTTAAAAATTGAAAAAAATACATTTACCTTGTTCATACGAGATAAACTTAGTTGATATTAGGAATATAACAGTACTGTATCTCATGTTTTTGATCGTGGCTTCTAGACGCATCGATTGAGCTATTGACGAATCTTTCATGACCTCCCATGATCTGCTAATATCGTTTTTAATTATTAAAAAAATTGTTTGGTTCGTTTATTTGAGGAAAATTCTTTCGATATTATAAATAGAACAGTACTGTATATTATGTGTTTGTTCTCGTCTTCGAGACGCATCGATTGACCTATTAATGAACCCCCCTTCACTGACGGAGTCCTAATTTTCTACAAAAGGTAAAAAAGCTTGAAATTAGTAGAATAAAATAACATTTTATACGAGTTTGAAATAAGTCAGATAAGATAATTACCATAAACGAATATTGAAACTGTCATTTTGTTTAAATTTTCTTAGTGTAAAGCCTCCCTCTATGAGGATGCAAATTTAATCAATACCCATGAGGAAGCAAAGTGCTCATAAAATTGGGACAAAAAAATACATTCATAATCAATGGAACCATATTACTTCTCAGCGGTATCTTAATTTGAAGCGATGATAATATAAAATTGATTTGATAACAGATACTTTTCCTAAATTTGTATTTATTTTTAAGGCTGTTCGAAACTAAATTTACAAATATCCATTGAATTTACAACTGCCCTAAAATATATTTAAACTTGAAAATGTTGAACAAAATCAACGGACTTTTCACTCACTCCCATAGGACCAAGGCGTAAAAATAAAACTTTAATCAACTTCCACAGCAGAAAAAGTAATTTCGCGCCAGACAATATTTGGCAGTGCGCTCAGGGTATTAACACACGTCCTGTTAGAGAACAAAATTGCATGCGCAAAGCCGAGTGAATCTCCCTGGAAAGTCAGGAAGCTTCTTACCGTGTCACTGTGGCTTTCCCCCGTCTATTCAAATCATCCGTTCGATAAGGTCCGTCTTGACCTGAAAATGTGTTTCAATACACAGGGGTTGTATTCAAACCTACAGGGAATAAAAATTCTGCTCTGTGATTGCAAAGTTTTAGCCAGCAGATCGAAGCTCATATTGAGGAGCTTTCGACTACTCTCTCCCAAAAGTGACAAAGCTGACAAAACGATTGCGACAAATTAACTCCGTCGAACGCAATAAACTTTCAATCCTTGGATTTCCCTTCAGTTTAAAGTATTGATTCACAATCTCGCTTCCTTTACTGCTCTCACCCTTAATTATAAGTCATTAGTGCAGTATAAGAAGAAGGAAAGTTAAACTTATAAATTAATTAGGAAACTTTCCAAGATATTAATTGAAGAAGTTCGAAACCACTTCTCTATGAGAGTAAAAATCTTTTATTGTAGACCAGGTTTAGTTTTTTTTATTGTTGCAAGTCGGAGTACTTCTACGAGAATTGACAAAATTCTAGATAACAATTCATACAGCAATTACCCGGGAAGTCACCCCCAGGGTTTTAATTTTTTAGGATTCAGTAGACAAAAAATATTCTGAAAATTTAGTCCTAATTTGTCGTTCTTTAAATTACAGACGTTGGAGAATATTTATGTGATTTATTTCCAGCCTGGAAGATCCTAAACTTTTGTATATATATATGAATTTTTTAACATAGTTGAATGATTTCAAATTTTGATGCTTACAAATCATCATCTTTTACATTTTCACATTATATTTAAAAAAGAGTTTTCAAACTTGTGTTTTTGCCAAATTTGTATGCAACTATAACATTTATTTTTATTTAATTATTAAGTTTTTCATTTTTAATAATCTATAACTTGGATGAATAATAACATATAATGCTTTCCAAATCGGATGATTCATGACGTTATTTTTTTAACATGAACTTATTTAAAATTGGATTTGGCAAATAATAATTCAGAATAATTTCGATACTTCAGAAAAAATTGTTATATTGTAAATATGTTTGTCCAGAATTTTCTAGTTTGAATTCTGGAAAATTTATGATAGTTCTTAATTTCGATTATGCAAGCAAACATTAAAGTATTTGAATTAAATTTGGATTGCTTTTAATGTGGCTGCTTCTTTCAAACCCTAATCCTGCGACTTTGAAATCCACCAGATTTGAATTCCTTCCAATTTTGAAGCTTCATAAGTCAAATTACTTTCGAATTAGAATCGTTTCGAAATTAAGAGTTAAGGTAGGAATAGGTTTGACTTTAATTTCTTCTAAATTAAAATTGATTACAAATTTTTATTTTGTCAATTACTAAATTAAACTTTGCTCTAATGATGAATGCCACTGATGTCACTTTTATTATTTAAATTATCCTTATTATGAATAATTTAGATCCTTTACAGTTATTTGAAAGTCTTCGCATTTTTAAAGAATGATGCCTACAAAGTAAAGCCTGAAAATGCGATAAATCTACTGGGTTCTAAATTCCCAGGGCTGTGATCTATAATTGACCAATTTTATTTCCAATCAGGCAAAATTTCAAGAAAAGTCTAGGTCATGGTGTCAAAATTTTTTTTATGTACTTAGATTTATCATTCCAGAGTGGAAATAAAAGTACACGTATTCCACAGCTCTTTCAATTGATCCGAACAAATTTAAAAACAAAAATAACAAAATGGCGGCTGTTTTTCTAAAATTTTGAAAATGGATTTTCTCAAGAACTCCACTTTACAATTTTTTTAAAAGAAATAGATGATAATATTTACCTAATACATACCCGCCGAGTTTCATTCTTAGTAAACCGGTGCTTCAGATTGAAAAAATTCTTTTTGAAATATTTTAGTTTCGTATTTTTCTCAAAAACAACGAAAGGTACAAAATATGTTCAAATAAATTTTGCTCATGTGGAAAAGGTCTTCAAAACATACATTTTGCTCTCTTATGATATCTTGCATCGTATACGAGAAAAAAATTTTCCGGCCTCAAAAATGGTTAAGTCTCCCTGAAACGGATAGGATACTTTCCTTATGTAAGCAGAAACTGTAAACAAATATGGGAAAAAATAAAAAATGTGGGGATTTCCAGAAATTCTTCCTTATTTTTTCATCGAATTTCGAAAACAGGAAAAGAAGATTTTCAGGAAAACCCCACCTTTTTATTTTTTAAATATTTTTGAAAAGTTGCTGCCAATATAAAAAATAAATCCTAGCAGTTTCATGTGGGCTAAACCATTTTTGAGGCCGGGAAAATCTTTTTTAATAACATTTTTAATTTTTTGTGTAAACGATGCAAGATATTGCGAATGTATAAGGAATATTTTTTGTAGAACTTTTCTAGATGTGTCAACTTTTATCTGAACAATTTTTTGTACTTTTTGTTGTTTACGGGAAAAATGCGAAAATTCGATTTTTCAAAAATAAGTTTTTTCAGTGTGAAGCAGTGGTTTACCAACAATTAAACCTTAGAGATATATAGTAAACATTACCATGTATTTCTAAAAAAAAAATTAAAGTGGGGTTTTTGAGAAAATCAACTTTCAAGAATTTAAAAAAACAGCCGCCATTTTGTCATTTTGCTAAATTATTTTTAAAAAATGATTCGGTTGACAGCGCAACAATTCTCACGGCGCACAAAAAATGAAAATCCCGAATATCTAGGCTCGTTTGGAAAATACTGCATTTTGAAAACAATTTCTGTCCATTTTTGAAAATTCGCAGGTAATATTGTAATAATTGTAGCAAATTAAGGAATTTTTTTGTTGCTAAACTATGAAATACGTGTTCCTTTATTTTCCAAGCACCAAATAATTCTGACACCTTAAAAGCCTGACCTTTCTGCTTGACTTGAAATGGAATTGGTCAATTATTACATTTTGATAAGGATTTATACCCCAGCTTAGAATAATTGATATTTCGATTAAAAGTCTAGAATTCATTCAAGGTCGTGATAATGAGTCCGAATTTTTAATTCGTTCATCTTGAGTGATTCTCAGCATCCGGTTAGCTGGACTAACCCCAGAGCGATGTATTCATGAGCGGGAATTAATTTGGTCTGAACTATGCGGGAGGTATTTTGATATTGAAATGCACTGTTGAGTTTAATGCATTAATTTTGCAAAGTATTAGATGACAATCAAATTCGTGAGGGGTTGATGTGCCTGTGCCGATTTCGAATGAGGCGAGACGTGCGCATTAATATGCAAGGAAATATCATAGTCGCGAAGCCAAGAGAGTCTTTGGAACACCCGTTAGACCGGGGTATGAATGCAATATAGATCGAGAGAGGGACAACAGTTGGTGGCATAAAGAGGAGGGTAGAGGGTAGAGGCCGAGGATCGATAGGTATATATACTATAGAAGCAGAAAGGAACACAGGAAGCTTCGTCTGACACAGGAAAGCAGGCAAAAGCATTCGGGAAGCCTTCTTACAAGCACTTAAACCATGCTTAAGGGCATTTATTTGAATCTGGTTTTGCGGGGCAGATTTCACAGCCCAACGGTTGAAAATTTAGGTTCAATTTTTGTGAATACCTATTCTAAATATTATTCCCTTTTTTCTCTCGAAGCTATTTTTTAGTAAAACTGTTTCTATTGTGTTTTATTGTGTCATGTTAGCTTTCTTTGGTTTTCGCTCGGATTTATGGGTAAACTAGAGAATGCTAAGATGACGCATCCTGCTGGGTTGCCTTTGCCAGCCGAATTAAAATTGCACTTACTTAATTTTAAAACACAATATAAACAGTTTTACTGAAAAATAACTTCTAAAGAAAAAAGTGAATAACATTTAGATTACGTATGTACAGAAATTAAATCTAAATATTCAACCGTTGAACCGTAAAAGCTGACCCCACAAAACCAGATTCAAATAAATGCTCTTACATCCATTGCTTCTGAGACTTCTGTACTTATGTTATGTGATACGATATGCCTATCCGATTATTGTCTGAGAAAAACTTTCCACTTCTACTTCCTCTTTAGTGTCTCCTTTTGTTGCCTTTAGATTTTCGAACATCATCATCCTGCTCTTTATTTTAACTTTAGACGACAGATCTAAGTTCCTGGGAACTTAATAATGCCCAGGGAAAATAAGAGAATGTCAGGGAAAACCTGAAAGAGTCAGGGAGTTTTCGCTAAACTGAAGTTGCAGTTTATATAAAATTCTACATGAGAGAACTTGCATGTCAAATCATCTGCAGAATTTCATGAATTGTTAGTATTTTTTATGAAAATTCTTGTATCTGTTCTCTTAGGTGTTAAGAAATAAACCCTGAAACAATTTTTAAAAAATTCAAAAAACTTAGGAGATATTCAGAATGGAAAATTTTGGTCCTTTTTTAAAACTTTTATAACTTTGATGACTTTAATGATATTAAGACGTATTTTGGTTATACATTATTCATAATAAGACGTAGTTTAAAAAATATATTTTTCAACAAATTTCCAAAACTTTTTGGATTTTTCAAAAACAAATTCTTAACTGAATTTTTGAAAAAAATCCAGTTTTTATTTTTCTTTAATTTTTTTTATAGATAGCTTACAATGTTCTCTAAAATCCCTGTAAATATAAAAACGCGATCTACCTTAGTTTTAGAGAAATAATTAAAAATGTATGACGACACGATGCACACAATGTGAAAAACCATGTGAACAATAGACGAATATTATACTCGTATGCACGAACTTCAGAGTTCAGACTCTCGGGCGCTGGGCGCGTCATGCCACGGCGTACGTTCTTAATTATTTCTCGAAAACTTTATATTTACAGGACTTTTAGAGGACATTGTAAGCTATCTATAAAAAATCAAAGAAAACAAAAGATGGATTTAAAAAAAAAACAGTTTAAATATTTGTTTTTGACAAATCCAAAAAGTTTTTGAAATTTTGGTTTTCAAAAAATAGTTCTTTAAAACATCCGTCTTATTATGAATAATGAAAAAAAATACGTCTTGATATCAATAAAATCACCGAAGTTATGAACGTTAAAAAAGGGACAAAAATGTTCAATTTTGAATATCTCCTAAGCGTTTTAAAAATTTCAAAAATGATTTTAAAGGGTTGACTGTCAACGCCTAAGAGAGCGGATACTAGAATTTCCATCAAAATTACTAGTAACAGATGAAATTGTTCAGATGATTTGACATGGAATTGCTCGATTATTGTCAGTAAAGCGTGTTGGGTCTCGATTACCTTCAACCAAACAGGGCTCGCATCTCCTGGTTTTTTCTACTTAGAGTTCTTGGATGACTCCCGATCATTTTGTATCTAGAAACAAAAACTTGCGCCCTTTTTCAGAAAACTGAATTTTTGATTTTTTTAAAGAGGGGCATCAACATTTTTCAAGAAAAGAACTTAGAAGTAGAATTTTATTTCCTTAAAATGTTAAGTTTAGCATTTAAAAAAGTGCTGTAGGTTCTGAATATCTTACAAGAACTAAATCACTTCAATATTCTCCAAAAATGATGAAAAAAGTGGAAAAATATTAGTATTTGGAAAATTGCTTCTTTCCAGTTCATCCCAGGCCCCAAGATTCTCTACAGAACTCTGTGAAGCGTATAAAATTCGCTGCAAAACTAAAAAAATGGAATATTCTATCTCTAAAAGTTTTGAAGTTTAAGCCCTCAGTAGTCGATTTTGAGCGAATAATTTTTTTTACATAGAAAAATTCTACTTTTTGTGAATAGTTCCCAGTAAATATAGTAAATTCAAGTAAACTTAATTTTGAGCAGAACTAAAAAACAATGCTCTATATAGCTCTAATAGCACCGAAATAACCAACTTCTGTAATTTACCCTTTCTATGAAATGTCAAACATCAATTTTTATATTAAATTTCTCGTTTTCCGAAATAATTCATTTCCTGAGTATACCAGGTGAAAATTTTGTTGTGTATTATTCACTCAAAATAGAGTCTACTCTAATTTATTCAGCGGCAGCTTTCACTTATGATTCCCAGGAAATGTGTTATTTAGGAAAACAAGAAATTTAATTAAAAAATGGATGTTTAACAACATTTCAAAAAAATGTGTATTTGCAGAAATCCATTATTCCGACGATATTCGAGATACAGCTTTGTTTTTTTTCAAATCTACTCAAAATGAAGTCTACTTTAATTTATTTACTGGAAACTTTCACCAGCGGCACAATGTGCCAAAAAATACTTTTTTGGGGCAAAAATCGCTCGACAGTTTAATTTTTAACGGACTTTGATGTATTTTCTTTCAAGTGGCCATAAGGCTTCCAGCCATAACGTGCAACTGCTCATTTTTTATTCCTAGCTGGAGCAACAATTTTTATTTATTAACGAATCAAATTGGTCGTTTTTTATACATTTTAAAGTGTGCTACTTCTCTCAAGGTTCTCAAATTTAATCAAACAGGGCTTAAATAAGTATGATGATTCAGTAGCTATACATAAATAATTTATAATATGTAGTAAGAAAAAAAATTGTTTCTAATGTTATAAACAAATTAATGAACAAGTGTCATTTTTTCGCGATTTGTAATGATTAGTTATTTACTATACGTAAATAATTTATAAAGTGCTGGAATAAGAAAAAAAATGGTTTGTAATTTTATAAACAAATTAATGAACAAGTGTCATTGTTTCGCGATTTGCAATGATTATTTTTTGAAATTCATAATTTTGTATAAAATATGAGAGAAATTAATGTATCATTACGATTGTTTGAAAATATCTGCCCTTTTGCAATTCTTTGAACAATCTTTGTGAGCAAATACAAAGTGTGAACAAATAGGCTCAATTTATTTAGCAGAATAAACTCAAAAATGTCTCTTCAATGACTCCATGTTGTCATATTCTGTAATTTAACAAAATTTTTTATTTCGAAGCCTCCCTTCCATGCCGCTCCACGTCGCGTTTGGTCCGTTCCTATAATATAGGAATGGACCAAACGCGTTATATATTATATAACCATAGGACTTGAAGTTATATGGTACAATGACCAAACGCGACTTGGAGCGGTATAGAATGGAGGCGTCGTTTTATATAAACAATTATTATAAACAAATGTCAATGTTATCATTCTTCCCTAAATAGACTCAATTTTTTACACGGATTTGACTAAAAATGTCTTGCCAGTGACATTTTCTTATTATTATTTTTCAAGTTAATAATTAATGTTAATTATTTTTAAAAATTGCTGCAAACAAATACACATTTCGATCTCTTTTCTATTAATAGTCTCATTATTTCAAAGGAATAAACTAAAAATGTCTTATTTTAACTTTTTGTTGCCGTATTTTCAAAAATGACGAAACACAAAAGCTCCCTTTTGTGTGAACGACTAAAAAATGCAGGTCATTATATAGATGTTTTGAAGAGTGTCATACGGTTAACAGATTTTTGAATTTATTAGGTACTGCATCTTCACGTCAATCGAAAATGTTAATAATCTATCCTATAGATCTTATGCATCACTAGGAAACATAACTTAAGTTTTTTTAAATAATTTAAAACGTAAAAAATTATTTGAAATAACTTTGGAACGTACAAAATAAAGGAAGCATTTTCAACAACTACCACCTTGAAGATGTTGAACAGGCTTAACTATTGTTCATTATGATATTTTAATATAAAAATCAGTGGCAAGATATTCTAGTTGATTGGTTTATAAAAATTGTTCAAAGAAATGATATTTTCTGTCAATTTGAAAAATATGACAACAAAAAGTCATTGGTAGAACGTTTATAGTTGTATCCGTATGAATAATTGAGTCTGTTTATGAAGAATATGATAAGCTTGGGCGTTTGTTTACGATGATTGTTTAAATAAATCACGAAATTGGTCAAAATTTTACAACAAGGAATCATTGAAAAGACATTTAGAGTTTATTCTGCGAAGAAAATTGAACCTATTAGTTCAGACATTCTCAAACTTTGTATTTGTTTACAAAGATTGTTTAAAGAATTGCAAAAGAGCAGCTATTTTTAACTAATCATAGTTTACATTAATTTTTTTCATATCTCATAAAAAAATTATGAATTTTAATAACTAATGACATGCCACTTGCCTAATAATTTGTTTATAAAATTATAAACTATTTTTTCATACTCCAACACATGACAAATTATTCACGTATAGGGTAAGGGCACCAGTTATTGGCACCTTAAGAGGAAATGTAGACTTTAGGAAATAAATAAACACATAAAGTATTGAATTCTTAAATAGTGATAATTATATACCTACACTCCAAATTTTATGAAGAATACATTGAAATGTTAAATTATTATTCAATGTTGACAAAAACTTGAAAAATTGTCAAAAATAAGTATGTAGTCCCAAAATTTTAGTGCTTGGCACTGCTAACCCCAGTTGTTGGCACCCCCCGTCACCAGTGATTGGCACTACACTCACATAACCTCTTAAAATTTTTGCAATTACATTAAAAAATTGATTAAAAACAAATTGTGCATCTGAAAATAATAAATAATTTTTCTATTGATGATTCGAAATTTAGTATTTTATAAATTTTGTTTTTGGACATGCCAATATCTTTGACAGCAGCTATAAAGCTTATAGTCATGGTACATGTGTTCTTCGGTATACGTTTTTATTTCCTCAGAGATACTCTCTGATGGGCATATATATCACAATAAATAAAATTAAAAAAAAACATAAATGTTACTAATTTTTTCATTTTCTGCTTTAAACTAGCAAAATCAAGAAACAAATTCAAACATGGATATGTATGATTATAGTCAAAATAAATCGGTTTATTCAGTCGGTGCATCGACTGAATAAAAACTTTTGCTATTTATATTAACATACATATCTGCGTAACATTTAAAACATTGTACGACGATATTATTAAACATAATATGTATAAAGATAATAAAATTCTATTTATAATTCAAATAACAATATTTAACTGTAACTAAAAGCCTAAAAACAATAAATGATATGAAGAAAACTTTGGAGGTTACGATTACCGGTATATAAATGACAGCTTCATTTATTATAATTTTTAGCTACTTTTGCGTCTACTAATAACGGCTTTTGTCGTTCCGGCACTTTTCAACCTTCATTTTATGAGAAATACATGAAATGATTCAAGTCAACACAAGATCTTGGGAGTACATAACCTTACTTTTTTCTGACAAGGCGGGGGTGCCAATGAATGAAACCATTCCAGAATTGCATGCGGTCTGGTCATTGGCACTGGAGTGCCAACGACTAGAGACCATACTTTTTGTATTAATTTCCATTGGCACCCCTCTTGTTTTTTTACTTGTTTACAACGTTGCTATAAGGAAATTAAAAAATGTCGTCAGCTAAAGATTTTCTTTGGAAAAGCTGATAAATTCTTGGCACCCTAAAAATTAAAGAGAATTAAATATTTTACACCTAAATTTGACATTATTTTGCTAAAGTTGTATATATCGTTTTGCGCAAAAATGATATTAGAATTAAAATAATATCAGTAAAATACGATAAATGTTCGCATTTTCTTAATATTTAACCAAATTTAAAGGGGGTGCCAATAACCGGCGCAGTGCCAACCACTAGTGCTCTTACCCTAGTTATTATACTGATTCAAGCCTTATTTTATTCTGTTTAAGAATCTTTAGATCACTGGCACACTTAAAAAGTTATAAAAACTAAACAATTACATTTTTTAATAAATACAAATTTTTTAAAAGTTTAAAAAAAAACTTTCGGTCACTTAAAAAATATATATCAAATTCCCTTGAAAATTGAACTGTCGAACGATTTTTCTAAAAAAAAAGTGCTTTTTGGCACACTGTGAGCGGTGCCTAGGAAATGAGTTATTTAAAAAAAGTAGAATTTTTTATTATTATTTTTTAATTATCCGCACAAAATTGACTTCTGAGGGCCATAACTTCGAAACTTTTAGAAAAAGAACATTCGATTTTTTTAATATTGCAGCGAATTTTATACGCTTTCATTCTGGTAGAGAGAGGCTTTCTGTACCTGGGATGGACTGGAAAGAAGCAATTTTCCAAACACTAATATTTTTCCACTTTTTTCACCATTTTTTGAAAATATTGAAGGGATTTAGTTCTCGTCCTACAGCCCTTTTTGAATTTTAAACTTAACGTTTTGAGTCTAAAATTTTTTCTCTAGATTAACGTATTTCCTATTCCCGCTCCTGGAAGATGTACATTTTCCGAGGAGTAACAGGGAATGTTTTAGAAAGTTTAAAATTTCGAGGTGGGAGAAAAATGCCCATTTTCCGTTATTGGGCTGTAAATCTATACAGCTCTAGAATTAAATTTTTTTCTTTCGAAAAGTGTTTCTGAAATATCTACAACTTCCTAGGAGAAACAGGGAGTGTTGTACAAAAATTTTATTTTCGAGTTGGGGAAAAATACCAGCTTTCGCAGATTGGGCTTTAAATCTCTGTAGCTCTGGAAATTAATTCTTTCTTTTCACTAAAAGTGTTTCTTTAGATTAAAGTAGTTTCTATCCCGGCTCCATGAAGATTGTCAACTTCTTAGAAACAACCGAGAATGTTTTAGAAAATTTTGAATTTCGAGGTGGGGGAAAAGTTCCAATTTTCTTTTATCGGGCTGTAAATCTCTATGGCACTGGAAATTAATTTTTTTTCTTATTAAAAATGTTTCTTTAGATTAACCTAGTTCCTATTTCAGCTTGTGGAGGAGTTACAACTTCCTAGGAGCAACAAGAAATGTCGTGAACAAATTTTAATTTCGAGTTGGGGGAGTGTTTCTTTAGATTAACCTACTTTCTTCTGGCTTCTTGAAGATTTACAACTTCTTAGGGCCAACTAATTTCTTTATAAGGGCGATGATCGTGGGGGTTAAGGCAGGCTATGGACCCACTCCGTCGGCTTGCGGGTTCGATTCCCGCCTCGCACTTTGGAAGAGCCTCGGCGGCCCATGTGGTGAACACTGGCCTAGCAAAGGAGTTGTTCATCTCCGGAGAGTCGTGGGACCGGTACCTCAAGAGAAAAAGGTTATCTAAGTACTTACAGCTGTTACTCTTGGTGGTTCGGAACCCACCTTAAACTGTAGGCCCCCCTCCCACCATCAAGTAAGTGTTGGGGGGTGTGTAAGGGAATAGGGAAGAGATACAAGAAAAATGTAAACCCATAGGGGACACATTAGAAGCTTCCAATACCTATACCTACCTAGTTAAGTCTTCCCACATCGTAAATTACTATTCTCAATAATTTACTATAAGTTATATAAAAACTTTGAACATTTGTTGTGACTTAGTATAGCATAGTTTCCACTAGATGCGTTGAAATTGGATTGATTTCAAATTTAGATGCTCATCAATTTTAAAGCTTCAAGTGTAATTTTGCTTAAGTTGAATGTTTAAAAAATTAGATTTCTCAATATTGTTAATGCTTCCAAATAAAATCTTTCAAATTTTGAAACTTTCAAATTAAGATTTTTTCAAAATTAACGTTTCAATATGTCTAAACTTGAAACATTGAATTAGTTTTGTTTGTTATTAAATATTGTCTGATTTCTGATACTGATACGTTTTAAATTCAGTCTCAATCCAGAATTGCTTTCTCACTTCTTTTGAAAACTGCCAGTTTGCAGTCAGAGTAGCATTTTCAATTTGGATCTGAAATTGGCCCAATCGGGTTTCGTGTTCGTGTTGAAAGGAGATGTGTAGCAGACGCGTTGAAAGGGCAGAACGGAAATCGCTGAAAACAGTGGGGGAGCCCCAGGCCTTTAAACAACGGGATCCGACAAATAACTGAAACCACATATACGAACACTAGGGTACCAGCAGTGCACAAACAAAACACTGTAAATTGGAAACAGCTTCAAGTACAACATCTTTTTATTACAGTTTTTTATTTTTACCCCTAACTAGCTTTTATTCTCGTTTGCGTCGATATTAATGTGCGTTTTTATCATATAATGTAATCATAATCCTTTTTCAATATGATAAACAAAGTGACATATAAGAGAAACAAAGTGAATTATATTTCAATACAATTTTAATTCAGTTGCAGCTTCAGCAAAGCCAAATGTGTTAGGCAATCGTAATTAAACAAATTATAATTTCTCTATTTTTAATACCCCTATTTCGATATTAGTTCTTCAAAGTGAAAATTGAATTTTCATGCCCTAATAAACGTGCTTTGAATTAAGGACATAAAATATTATTTTAACAGAATTTTAATTAAAGGTCACTCTTAATATTAATAAGTTTCACTGCATTTTATAAGAAAGATTACTTTTCCCTCTGATAGGTTTCATTTATGTTCAACTTGAAGCTAGAAAGTCTCCTCGTGCATTTCTGCACAAAAAAGAAATGTGCGCGTACCAAATACGGAACAAGTGGCGTAATTTTAATTTTCATTATGGTAGTGTCAAGCTCTAGAATTCCAGGGCTGAGACGTGCCCGAGAAGTGTAATACGCTTAACGTTGATTTACGCAATTTTTCTGTCGTTTTATATATTTTTTAAATATTTCGATTCTGCTCAGGTTTGCGCTAGAATTTTAGTTTGAAAACTAATATAGCTTCCTTTAAATCTATCAGTGCCACGACCTGACGTGACTTATGCTCATAAAAATCCCTTGGATGGATAATAATCTCGTTTCGAAACTTATTTCACAATATTCGTGATTTTCAAATTTCGATTCCATGCTTGAAGAGAGGAATGACGAATATCTCCGTTGAGATAAACTTTCATTATTATATCGGAGGGTAATTCAAAATTTATTTAAAATTAGAAAAACTTGGAAACATTAAGCTAAAATAATTCTCTGGAGAGTATATACTTATGCAAATAATGGAAAGTAGCTCTCTGTTGAGAATAATTCTGTTATTTCAAATCTGAACTTAAGATCGCTTGTTGCATAGCCTAATGAATTTATCATCAGGAGGTAATGGAACCAACCCGCTGAATAATGCAGTTGAATACGCCTTTCAATTGAACGGATATAATAGAGTTAATCAGTTCAATTTACCGGCCTATAGGACACCCGAGCTTTTGCTTTGATGCCTTCGCTTCAGGCGACTCGAATGTCTACTTGCTGCTTTTATACTTAATTCATTCGAAAAAAATATAGAATTTTATAGCTTAGCATTTTTAAAGCTTGAAAATAAATTTCTTTGAAAAAACTCTTAATAAATTTGAAAACATCTTATTGATTGAACATATTTCCTTAGATAATAAATTAGTACACAATGATTTAATATATTAATGACGAAGATTTAATATGTTGTTCTTTTGTTTTCAGCGATAGATTTTAAAAATATATTTGCTTTTCAATTTTAATAATTAAAATATTGTTTGTAGTTGGAAAAATAGGTCAACCATGAGTACACATCGGGAAGGCAATCGTTTTGATAGAGCATGCAAATCAATGCTGCGAATGATATAGCACATCGATCTTATCACGCGAGACAAGTTTTTCCTTTGCCTTGATTGCATGCAAGTACGTTACACCTGTAATGGTTTGAAAGGAGAACCGACAATGTAAGTACTTAAATCTCTGTTGTATAAATTGATTGCAAAGGGGGGAAGTATATCTCAAAAAAATAATCTAACAATTCCAGGGCCTAAAATATACCAAATTGAGAACTTCACACTTTTCTGCCCCCCCCCCCTCTGAAAACGAGGTATAATATTAAAGAATGTGTACGCATAAAAGTAATAAGTAAGTAATTATTATAATAAATTTCAGAGTAAATGTGAGGTAAAAAGGGTAATTTCATTTTATTTCGCCGAAGTCGGTTGCGGCTTTATTATTAAAAATGTTGAACCTTGACTATAACATTTATGTGAATCATAGAAGTGAGAAGAACTAAAATTCTACCATTTAAAATGGAATTGAATAAAATTAGACGTATTCAACAGTCTTTAAAATAATGGGCGAAAACTGTATTTTAAAAATAACTAAAACCCCATTTTTCAACCCTTTCGAAGCGTTATTGAAATCTCATGGTTTAGTTTTTTAAAATTAAAACTTACCTCACAAAGGTACTTTTTCATAAGAATTTTCAGAATTTGATCCCTTTTTCCAATTTTTTTATGCTGAAATATTAAAAATTGCACTTGGAGGTTTTGTTTATTTTCCGAGATGAATATGGATATATATAATAATATATATAAGGAGAAAAATGGAAAAATCTGGATGAAGTTGGCCAAATATTTGAGAATCAAAATTTCTCACAGTTGAATCACAAAAACCGATTTCAACTTAGTTGACACCTCGTTTAATCAAACCTCAAAATAACAATATTTTGAGCAATTTTGAAAAGTGCTGTTTTAATAAAAAAGGCTCTGGTCCAACGTGAAATTTTCAGAATGATTAAATAAAGAACTGTTTAACATATTTTAAATCCTGGATTTTTAAATTTTCCTTCATGCAAAATATTCATCTCCGAAAATTAAAAAAACCTTCAAAGTGCAATTTATAATATGTCAGCATCCAAAATTGAAAACGGGCTTGAATTTTGAAAATTCTGATGAAAATGAATCGTATGAGATAGGTTTTAATTTTAAAAAAGAAACAGTGCGATTTTAATAACGTTTGGAAAGTGTTAAAAAATGGTTATGTTTTAGTTAAGTTTAGAATTACATTTCATCCCATTATGTAATATTAAAGTTACTTTTGCTCATGTTATATACAAGTTTAGAGACTTTTGCATTTTGAAAATCAAATTTCAAAATAAATAAAAGTGATTTCATGAATTTTTGAGACAAATAAGTTCCGAAAACATTGATAATTATTATAGTTAAGTAACATTTTTTTTAATTAGACGACTATCAAGTTCGGCGAAATAAAAGAGAATCACCCAATGATCATCTTTGATTGTAAAAATGATATATTTATCATTTTACAAACATATAACTTCAGCATACTCCGTATTAAATATACTCTACATTAAGGGTGTTAAAAAAGTCCGAATCTCAGCTTGCATTTTTAATTACATTCTCATTCTAATGAGAAGGTATTGGTTTTATGTAAAATTTGACATAGTCGGTTTTCATCAAATCTCCACGTTTTGAGACCCCCTGAGC
>CAKNYM010052746.1:494490-505678 GCA_932195095.1 Andricus curvator | reverse complement strand
TTTTTTTAATTCACCTCGAATTTTTATGAATTTCATCGAATTCTTCTTCTCATTTATCTTAAATTCCACTAAAGTAATTCCAATTTTACGGAAATCAATGGAATTTTTTTAATTTTAAAATTTTTACACATCCCTCTCCTTTTTTCTAACGTAGTTTACGGATGGCGCCTAACTAAAAATTGAATAAACGTTTCTAAAGGAAATCTTTAAAATCCCAACAGGTTACTCGATCTTCGTCGTGATTGGCACTTTCCCGGCATGCGAAGCGGAAGAATATCTTTCGAGGCACCCAGTCCATTCGGCACCCAGAGCCAGAACAAACTCCGGACATTCGCGGGAAAACAAAAATGTCACTCTTCAAGACAGATCTGGAAGCGATAAAAAATTGTTGGAAGCCGCCCTCGAAGGTATAAGCGATGTCCAGGTACCTGCTTCAAGCATGGGAATTGCAGGTCCTTCGACCTCGGGATCGCCGACCTCGAGAAATTTGCCAAGTTTGCTCAAGCGCGGCAAAGCAGGAGCAGATTCATCATCGAGAAAGGAAAAACAGATTCCTGTGATAACGATTGACGGCTGTGGAGAGGAAGATGATGATGATGCCGATTTGCAGCGGGCACTTCAGTTGAGTCTGGAAGACACCGTCGAGGATACTGCGAGGCCACTGGCATTGAGACTAGATTTAGGTCCGGGTGAAAATGCGACACATTTACTGGGAGAAGCTGAGGATGAGGAAGAGGATGACGAATTGAGGAAGGCACTTCAACTTAGCCTGGAGTGCGTTTCTACTCCACCCACCTCTGATCAAGATGATGTCCGGTGGCGGCATGTACCAATTCTTACCATGTCTAGGTCGAACACAGAATCCACTCAGAAATTGAATACATAACAATAGGTTCCTTATTCTCACTAATGTTGTGTTTTATTATATTTATTTTGATTTTCACCATTGTAAGTAACTAACTGCTAACCCGGGGTAGGAGTGACACTTCTAATATGGATTTGATCCAGTAAATAAAAAGTCTATTTCACAATTACTCGAATTTGTTTACGCACGCCTTTGCAAACTTATTGTAGATAAGGGACCATACTACTTAATAAGTTTTGTTTCTAAATATATTTAAAACACTTTTTAGTTGTGTTTTCAATTCAAAAAGAAAAACTTGCAACCAAAGAAATCAATTTTTAACTAAAATGATGAATCTTCAACCAAGAATATGAACTTTGAACCAAATAGTTGAATCTTCAACCCAAAATCTTAATTTTCTACCAAAAAAAGGTTAATTTTCAACAAAGTTCATAAATTTTCATCTAAAAAAAATGAATTTTGAACGAAAATTAGAATAGTTAAAATGACAATCAATTTTCAACCAAAAAACTGAATTCTCAACAAAATAAAAAATATACAACTATATAAATAACTAAAAATATAAATTTTCAAGCGAAAATGGAAGTTATATCTTCAGTTAAAAAAAAAAAAATTTTCAACTAAAAAGAAACGAATCTTCAACCAAGAATATGAATTTTTAACCAAATAGTTAGTTGAATTTTGAACTCAAAAGATTAATTTTCTACCAAAAAAGGATCATTTTCAACAAATTATATGAATTTTCATATAAAAAAACTCAATTTTGAACCAAAATTAGAATAGTTAAAATGTCAGAAAAATAAATATTCAACAAAAAAAACGAATTTTCAACAAAATATATTTTTTTTCATAAAAAAATGCCTTTTTAACCAAAAATAGAAGAATTAAATTTTCAGTTAAGACAATCAATTTACAACCAAAAAACTGAATTCTCAACAAAATAAAAATATATATATAATATAAATAACTAAAAATATAAATTTTCAAGCGAAAATGGAATAGTTATGTCTTCAGTTTAAAAAAAAAAAAAATTTTCAACTAAAAAGAAACGAATCTGCAACCAAGAATATGAATTTTTAACCAAATAGTTAATTGAATTTTGATCTCAAAAGATTAATTTTCTACCAAAAAAAGGATCATTTTCAACAAATTATATGAATTTTCATCTAAAAAAACTCAATTTTCAACCAAAATTAGAATAGTTAAAATGTCAGAAAACTAAATGTTCAACCAAAAAAAAAAAAAAAACGAATTTTCGACAAAATATTTTTTTTTTCATAAAAAAAAAAGATTTTTTTAATCAAAAATAGAAGAATTAAATTTTCTGCTTAAAAGAAACGAATTTTCAACCAAAGAAATTAATTTTTAATCCCAGTGATGAATTTTCAACCAAACATATGAAATTTTCAGCAAATGGTGGATTTTACAATCCAATAGATGAATTTTCTATCAGCAAAAAAAACGAATTTTCAACTAAATAGTTTCTTTTTTTCAATGAGAGTAATTAATTCTTAACAAAAAATAGAACAGTTAAATTTTATACTAATCAGATAATTTTTTAACGAAAAAGATTACATTTCTATCAAAAAAGGTAAATTTTCCACAAAAAATGGAATAGTTGAAGTAAATTTTCAACTAAAGTGATGAATCTTCAACTAAAAAATTTAATATTTAACCAAATACATGAATTTTTAACTGAAAAGATAAATTTTCTACCGAAAATAAAGTAGGATAAATTTTAGTTAGTAAAATAAATTTTCAACCAAAAAACAAACGAATTTTGAACAAAAGAGTTAAATTTTCAACAAAAGAAATAAATTTTTAACCAAAAAGATGACATTTGAAATAATGAGAGTACTCTTAACAAAACAAAAAAACTAATTTTTAACAAATAGTTAAATTTTCACCGAAAATAGATAAATTTTCAACTAAAAATAGAACAGTTAAATTCTCAGTAAAAAAATTGAGTTTCAAAAAAATTAAAGTAAATTTTCAACGAAATAGTATAATTGTCAACCAAGAAGATTAAATTTCTATCAAAAAAGGTAAATTTTCCACAAGAAATGGAATAGTTAAAGTGAATTTTCAACTAAAATGATGAATCTTCAACTAAAAAAATTTAATTTTTAACCAAATATGACTTTCAAACTAAAAATATAAATTTTTTACCAGAAAGAAAGTAGGATAAATTTCAGTTAGTAAAATAAATTTTCAACCAAAAAACAAACGAATTTTCAACGAAAGGAATGGATTTTTAACCAAAAAGATGAAATTTCAACTAATGAGTGTACTCTTTTACCAAAAAAAGGGTTTTTAACAAATAGTTCAATTGTCACTGAAAAAAAACAGATAAATTTTTAAGTAAAAATAGAATAGTTAAATTTTCAATAAAATTAAAGTAAATTTTCAACGAAATAGTATCATTTTCAACCAAGAAGATTAAATTTCTGTCAAAAAAGATAAATTTTCGACATAAAGTGGAACAGTTACATTTCCAGTTAAATAAATTAATTCTAAATTAAGAAAAAAACACATTTCGAACCAGAAAGATCAATTTTCAACCAATAAGATGAATTTTCTACGAAAATAGATGAATTTTTAACCAAATATTTGAATTTTAAAGGAATTTCCAACCAAAAAGATGAATTAGTCACGAAGAAGATTAAATATTCTCCCACAAAATTAGAGGTTTCAATAAAATACAGGAATTTTAAACCAAATATTTGAATTTTCAACTTGAGAAGATAAATTTTGAACCAAACATATACGAGTCAAGTTTTCAGTTAAAACAATTTTCATCTAGAAAACATAATTTTCAACAAAATAATTAAATTTTGAACAAAAGAAAGGTTTTTCAATTAAAATGATAAACACACAATAGGATTTTAATTTTATACCAAAAATAGTTGAATTCACCAAAAAAAGATTATTTTTCTACAAAATGGTTTGAATCCTCAAGCAAAACAGATTAATTTTCCATCAAATATTTGCGATTTTCAACCATAATAATAAAATTAATTTCAACTTTAATTTATCGAAAATTCCCTAAATATTTCAGGCTTTCCCTGACATTCCCTAACTTTCTGAAATTACCTGACCTATAGCAACTCTAATTTAAAAAAATTATGTCTATTTCACTCTAGAATGTGTTTGTAAAACTGTATGTAATAATTATGATATATATTTACTTAAACAATAAATGCTTTAAATTCTCTTAAATGCTCTATGAACGCTCTGTTCGAGCTTAAATGCTGAGCATATTCTCGAGAGCATTTGCTCATAATGAGTGAAAAACAAACCTAGGCAACAATAATTTTATAAAAAGTTTGGGAATTTTATTGATCAGGTAAAAGTCAGGGATTTAGAAAAAATCTTGCAAAAGTCAGGGAATTTCTATAACTTTAAATAACTACTGTCAAGAAAAATAAATTTGAAATTAGAAATTGTTTTATTCCGTTAATAAAAGGTTCTACATAGCTTAAAAATGTTACATGCTTAAGATTCTCGTTTTTGAATGTTAATGGTCAGGGAAAATGAAAAAATGGTCAGGGAAAAATTAGGAAATTTTTTTAATGAAATTTTGCGGTAACCCTGATATAATATCCCTCTTGGTAATATATTGTCTTTGTATTCAGAATATTTAAATCTATATTTCTTTTTTTTCAATTTAAAAATTCTAGTATTATAATAGAAATTGCATTGTTTTTGTTGAAAAATGCAATTGTTTGTTTAAAAATTCAACAATTTTATTAAAAAGTCATCCTTTTTGGTCGCAAATTCAACTGTTTTGTCGAAAAATCGTCTTTTTTATTTGAAACTTCAACTATTTTCGTAGAAAATTTACTTTTTGATTAAAATTCATATTTTGGTGTTGAAAAGTTAACTGAAATCTTTTTTGGGTGAAAATTGAACTATTTTCTGAAAATTTGTCTTTTTAATTTAAAAATTCTTGTATTTTAATAGAACTTGCATTTTTTTTTTTTTTTTTGAAAAAATGCAATTGTTTGGTTAAAAATGCAACAATTTTATTAAAAAATCATATTTTTTGGTCGAAAATTCAACTGTTTTGTCGAAAAATCGTCTTTTTGGTTTGAAAATTCAACTATTTTCGTAGAAAATTTACTTTTTGAATAAAATTCATATTTTGATGTTGAAAAGATAACTGAAATCTTTTTTGGATGAAAATTGAACTATTTGCTGAAAATATGTCTTTTTAATTTAATAATTCTTGTATTTTAATAGAACTTGCATTTTTTGAAAAAATGCAATTGTTTGGTTAAAAATTCAACAATTTTGTTAAAAAATCATCTTTTTTTGGTCGAAAATTCAACTGTTTTGTCGAAAAATCGTCTTTTTGGATTGATAATTCAACTATTTTCGCAGAAAATTTACTTTTCGATTAAAATGTATATTTTGATGTTGAAAAGTCAACCGAAATCTTTTTTGGATGAAAATGCTACTATAATTATAAAATTTGTCTTTTTAATTTAAAAGTGCATTTATTTTAATAGAAATTGCATCTTTCTTGGATAAACATATAAAAAATTCCTGAAAGTCGTGGGTGTGGGTGCCCCCCCCCCCCCCACGAGACGTTGGTAAGTAGGGTAGGGATGTCATGTAAAATATTGGATTTTCAGAAAAACTGCATATCACATAAAAAGTGTATTTTAAAAATATTTACAACTTCTATTTGAAGCTTTTTTATAATTTGTTATTATTTACTGAAATAAAGCGGAAAAACATGACATTCTTACAGTTTTTTGAGGTTTGGACCTTGAAAATCAAATGTGCGCCTATTTTCTCTATCATATTCGTAATCAGTACTTCAAAATGCATAGGTATACGGAATTTTCAAATTAACCGGAGGCATTCGCTATTCGGAAGTTTACTCCCGAAATTTCGGTACAAATAGCCAAAGTCGTGGTTCGGAGATATTTGTACCGAAATTTCGATACACGTATACACGTCCTTTAAATAAAATGATAAATGTTGACAAAAATTTAATTTTTAACCAAAAAGATTAATTTTCTAAGAAAAAAGACAAATTTTCAACAACAACAAAAAAAATTAATTAATTAAAATTGTATAAAATAAAAAATAAAACTGACTAAAAAAAATCAAGCGAAAGTGAAATAGTTATATTTTCAGTTAAAACAATTAATTTTCAACTAAAAAAAGAACAATTTTCCACAAAATAGTTCAATTCTCAACGAAAATAATGAATTTTTAAATAAAATTATAAATGTGGACAAAAATTTAATTTTTAACCAAAAAGATTAAGATGAAAAGATTAAAATATTCTAACAAAAAAGACAAATTTTCAACAACAAAAAAAGAATTAATTAATTAAAATTGTATAAAATAAAAAAGCAAACTAACTAAAAAAATCAAGCGAAAATGAAATAGTTATATTTTCAGTTAAAAAAATTAATCTTTAAACAACAAAAAAAAACGAATTTTCAAGAAAAAAGTTAAATTTTCCCCCAAAGAGATGACTTTTTAACCAAGAAGATTAATTTTCTACCAAGAAAGAAAAATTTTCAACAAAATACATGAATTTTCAACCAAATAGTTGAGTTTCTAATTTAAAAAGATTTTTTACCAAAAATTGAATAATGAAATTTTCAGTTGATAGTATTAATTTTCAATTAAAGAATGAATTTTTAACAGAATAGTTCCATTTTTAACCAAAAAGTCAATAAAAAAAAATTGAATCCAAAATATTGAATTTTTAAACAAAAAAAAAAAGAATTTTTTACCAAAATTATTAAACTTTCAACTAAAAAAAAATTTAAGTGAAAATGTATTTTACGTTATCATTTAAAAAAATTTTAAAAGCCAATGCAGAAAACAATTTAATCCAAAATGTTGAATTTTAACGCCAAAAGGCGAATTTTTTACGAAATAGTTGAGTTTTCAAATAAAAAATATGAATTTTTAACAAAAAAATCTTAATTCCCAACAAAATTGTTTTTAAAGCAAAGAAATTATTTTTTTACCAAAATAATTAAATTTTTAACTAAAAAAACAATACAATTTTCAACAAAATAGTTAAATTTTCAACGAAAATAATGAATTTTTAAATAAAATGATAAATGTTGACAAAAATTTAATTTTCAACCAAAAAGATGAACTTTCTATAAAAAAAGACAAATTTTGAAGCGCAAAATATTAATTTTCAAACAAAAAAGAGTAATTTACACCCAAGAAACATTTTTCGGTCAATAAAAAAAATTTAATAAAAAGTTTTGAAATGTTTTGAAAAAACATCATTTTTTACCAAAATAATGAAACTTTCAACTAAAAAAAAATCAAGCGAAAATGGCATAGTTAAATTTTCATTTAAGAAATTAATTTTTCAACCAAAAAAAAAAATTAAATTTTCACCCAAAAAGATGAATTTTCTACCAAAAAAAGAAAAATTTTCAACAAAATACATGAAGTTTCAACCAAATAGTTGAATGATAAATTTTGTACCAAAAATGTAATACATATTTAAATTTTCAGTTGAAACTATTCATTTTTAATTAAAAGAGGAATTTTTAACAAAATAGTTCAATTTTCAACCAAAAATTTGAATCCTTAATCAACACAGATTAATTTTCAAAGCAAAAAGAGGAATTTTCAACCAAGAAAGATTTTTCAGTCAATAAAGAAAAAAAATTAATCTAAAATGTTGAATTTTAATATACTTAATTTATTATTAATTCAATAATCAACTCATTTCATTATTTAATTTATTTTTAATTTATTATTAATTCATTATTTTTATTTCAACATCTTTTTTAATATAAATTTTTAACAAAAAAACCTAATTTCCAGCAAAATTGTTGAATTTTAAAGCAAAAAAATTATTTTTCTATCAAAATAATCGAGTTTTTAACTAAAAAAGAAATCAAGCGAGAGTGGAATAGTTATATTTTCAGTTAAGAAAATTAATTTTTAACTAAAAAAAAACATTTTCAACCAAAGTAATGCATTTTTAACTAAAATGATAAATGATGACAAAAAATTAACTTGTAACCAAAAATCCAAATTTCGAAGAAAATAAATATTCAATTAAAAAATACAAATTTTCAACCAAAAACAAAAAGAACTTATTAGTTAAAATTGTATAAAATAAAAAAAGCAAATCACTGCAAATTTTCAACAAAAGAAATGAATATTAAGCTATAAAATACCAATTTTAAAGAAAAACAGAGTAATTTTCAGTCAAAAAAGATTTTTCAGTTAATAAAGAAAAAAGTTTAATCCAAAACCGGGAAATGACCGGGAATTATACGAGACCGGGAAAAACCTGGAAATTTTGTGTGTGATTAAAACGGCCACCCTGCAAATGTAATCCGAAATGTTGAATTTTAAAGTCAAAAAGACGAATTTTCTCTACAAAATAGTTGAGTTTTCAAACCAAAAATATGAATTTTTAACCAAAAAACTTAATTTCCAACAAAATTGTTGAATTTTAAAGCAAAAAAATTATTTTTCTGCCAAAATAATTGAATTTTTGACTAAAAAAAGTCAAGCAAAAATGGAATAGTTATATTTTCAGTTAAAAAAATTAATTTTTAACTAAAAAAAAAATTTTCAACAAAATAGTTAAATTTTCAACGAAAATAATGAATTTTTAAGCAAACTGATAAATGTTGAGAACAATTTAATTTTTAATCAAAAAGATTAATTTTATAACAGAAATGATTAATTTTCGAACTAAAAAGACACATTTTCAACAACAACAAAAAGAATTAATTAATTAAAATTATACAAAATAAAAAAAGCAAACTAACTAAAAAAAACCAAGCGAAAATGAAATAATTATATTTTCAGTTGAAAAAATTAATTTTCAATTTTAAAAAACCAATTTTCAACAAAATAGTTAAATTTTCGACGAAAATAATGAATTTTAAATAAAATGATAAATGTTGACAAAAATTTAATTTTTAACCAAAAAGATTAATTTTCTAACAAAGAAGACAAACTTTCAACCGAAAAAAAAGAATTAATTAAAATTGTATAAAATGAAAAAAGCAAAAATTACCTAAAAAAAATCAAGCGAAAATGAAATATTTTCAGTTAAAAAAATTAATTTTCAACAAAAAAAAAAAAGAATTAATTAATTAAAATTGTATAAAATGAAAAAAGCAAATTGACTAAAAAGAAATCAAGCGAAAATGAAATATTTTCAGTTAAAAAATTAATTTTCAACTAAAAGGAAAACAATTTTCAACAAAATAGTTAAATTTTCAACAACAACAAAAAAGAATTAATTAATTAAAATTGTATGAAATGAAAGAAGCAAATTAACTAAAAAGAAATCAAGCGAAAATGAAATATTTTCAGGTAAAAAATTAATTTTCAACTAAAAGGAAAACAATTTACAACAAAATAGTTAAATTTTCAACGAAAATAATGAATTTTTAAATAAAATGATAAATGTCGACAAAAATTTAATTTTTAAACAAAAAGATTAATTTTCTAACAAAAAATACAAATTTTCAACAAACAACAAAAATAATTAATTAATTAAAATTGTATAAATTAAAAAAAGCAAACTAACTAAAAAAAAAATCAAGCGAAAAAAAAGTTAAAATTAAAATTTTTATTTTTTAATTTAAAAGTTAAATGTTAACTTTTCAACGAAAATCATGAATTTTTAAATAAAATGATCAATATTGACAAAAATTTAATTTTTATCAAGAAGATTAATTTTCTAACAAAAAAGACAAATTTTCATTTAAAAAAAAGATTTAATTAATTAAAATTGTATAAAATAAAAAAAGCAAACGAACTAAAAAAAATCAAGCGAAAAAAAAGTTAAAAGTTAATTTTCTAACAAAGAAGAAAAATTTTCAACCAAAAAAAAAATTAATTGATTAAAATTGTATAAAATGAAAAAATCAAATTAACTAAAAAGAAATCAAGCAAAAATGAAATATTTTCAGTTAAAAAAATTAATTTTCAACTAAAAAAGACACAATTTTCAACAAAATAGTTAAATTTTCAACGAAAATACTTCATTTTTAAATAAAATGATAAATGTCAACAAAAATTTAATTTTTAACCAAAAAGATTAATTTTCTAACAAAAAAGACAAATTTTCAACAACAAAAAAAAGAATTAATTAATTAAAATTGTATAAAATAAAAACAGCAAACTAACGAAAAAAAAAATCAAGCGAAAAAAAAAGTTGAAATTTTTAATTTTTAATTTAAAAGTTAAATTTAATGTTAACTTTTGAACGAAAATCATTAATTTTTAAATAAAATGATAAATATTGACAAAAATTTAATTTTTAACAAAAAGATTAATTTTCTAACAAAAAAGACAAATTTTCAATAAAAAAAAGAATTAATTAATTAAAATTGTATAAAATAAAAAAAGCAAACTAACTAAAAAAAATCGAGCGAAAAAAAAGTTAAAAGTTAAATTTTCAACGAAAATAATGAATTTTTAAATAAAATGATAAATGTTGACAAAAATTTAATTTTCTATCAAAGAAGAAAAATTTTCAACCAAAAAAAAAAATTAATTAATTAAAATTGTATAAAATGAAAAAAGCAAACTAACTAAAAAGAAATCAAGCAAAAATGAAATATTTTCAGTTAAAAAAATTAATTTTCAACTAAAAAAACACAATTTTCAACAAAATAGTTAAATTTTCAATGAAAATAATGAATTTTTTAATAAAATGATAAATGTTGACAAAAATTTAATTTTTAACCAAAAAGATTAATTTTCTAACAAAAAAGAGAAAATTAAAAAAAAAAGAATTAATTAAAATTGTATACAATAAAAAAAGGAAACTAACTAAAAAAAATCAAGCGAAAAAAATGTTAAAATTTTTAATTTTTAATTTAAAAGTTAAATTTTCAATGAAAATAATGAATTTTTAAATAAAATGATAAATGTTGACAAAATTTAATTTTTAACCAAAAGGATTAATTTTCTAACAAAAAAAGACAAAATTTTCAAAAAAAAAGAAGAATTAATTAAAATTGTATAAAATAAAAAAAGCAAACTAACTAAAAAAAATCAAGCGAAAAAAAGTTAAAAGTTAAATTGTCAACGAAAATAATGAATTTTTAAGTAAAATGATAAATGTTGACGAAAATTTAATTTTCTAACAAAGAAGAAAAATTTTCAACCAAAAAAAATAATTAAAATTGTATAAAATGAAAAAAGCAAATTAAGTAAAAAGAAATCAAGCAAAAATGAAATATTTTCAGTTAAAAAAATTAATTTTCAACTAAAAAAACACAATTTTCAACAAAATAGTTAAATTTTCAACGAAAATAATGAATTTTTAAATAAAATGATAAATGTTGA
>CAKNYM010052746.1:470511-489046 GCA_932195095.1 Andricus curvator | reverse complement strand
TAATTTTTTAAAACTGAAAATTCAAAATGTACCTATTATTCCAGTTGAATATTCTATAATTTTGTTTAAAAATTCATCTCTTTGGTTGAAAATTCATGTTTTTGATTAAAAATTCAATTATTCCAGTTAAAGATTTACAATTTTAGTTGAAAATTCATCACTTTGTTCGAAAATTAACTAGTTTTTGGAAAGTTAGTTTTTTTTGTTGAAAGTAACTTTTCAACTGAAAATTTAACTTATTTTGATAAAAATCCTTTTTTTTTTATTAAGAATTAGATTTTTAACAGAAAATTTAAATATTCTATTTTAGGTTGAAAATTCATATTTTTTGGGTGAAAGTTCGACTATTTGGTTGAAAAATTTAACTACTTTGTGGAAAATTCGACTTTTTTTTGTAGAAAATTAATCTTTTTGGTATAAAATGCTACTATTCCAGACGAAAATTCATCATTTTAGTTGAAAATTTATCAGTTTGGTTGAATATTAATTTCTTCAACTGAAAATTCAACTGTTCCATTTTTAGTTGAAAATTGATATTTTCTAGTTCAGAATTCAAGAATTTAGATGAAAATTTGTCTTTTTAATTGAAAATTCAACTATTTCGTTGAAAAATCGACTTTTGGTAGAAAATTATCTTTTTCTTTGAAAGTTAATCTTCTTGTTAAAAATTTTTTCTTTCCGGTTATAAATTCAAGTATTCCAGTGAGATATTTCAAACTTGTTTTTCCTTTGGATGAAAAGGAAGTCTTGCAAAAAATTTAAATATTTTGTTGAAAATTTGTTTCTTTTTTGGTTAAAAATTATCATTTTTTTAAACTGAAAATTAAAAAAGGACCTATTATTCCAGTTAAATATTCCATAATTTTGTTTAAAAATTCATCTCTTTGGTTTAAAATTCATGTTTTTGGTCAAAAATTCAATTATTCCAGTTAAAGATTTACAATTTTAGTTGAAAATTTATCACTTTGTTTGAAAATTAACTAGTTTTTGGAAAGTTAGTTTTTTTTTAAAGTAACTTTTTAACTGAAAATTTAACTTATGTTGATAAAAATCCTTTTTTTTATTAAGAATTAGATTTTTAACAGAAAATTTAAATATTCTATTTTAGGTTGAAAATTCATATTCTTAGGTTGAAAATTCATATTTTTTGGGTGAAAATTCAACTATTTGGTTGCAAAATTTAACTACTTTGTGGAAAATTCGACTTTTTTGTAAAAATTAATCTTTTTGATATAAAATGCAAATATTTCATTTGAAAATTCATCATTTTAGTTGAATACATGAATTTTCACCCAAATAATTGAGTTTCTAATTAAAAAAGATTTTGTACCAAAAATTGAATAATGACATTTTTAGTTGATACTATTAATTTTCAATTAAAAAAGGAATTTTTAACAGAATAGTTCAATTTTTAACCAAAAAGTTGAATCCTGAATCAAAGCAGATTAATTTTCAAACAAAAAAGAGTAATTTTTAACCAAGAAAAATTGTTCAGTCATTAAAGAAAAAAATTGAATACAAAATGTTGCATTTTTAAGCAAAAAAAAAGAATTTTTTACCAAAATAATTGAACTTTCAACTAAAAAAAGTTAAAGTAAAGATGTAATAGTTACGTTTTCATTAAATTTTTTTTTAAAAGTCAATAAAGAAAAAAATTTAATCCAAAATGTTGAATTTTAAAGCCAATTAATTTTCAATTTCAAGTTTGGTTGAATATTAATTTCTTCAACTGAAAATTTAACTGTTCCATTTTCAGTTGAAAATTGATCTTTTTTAGTTTAAAATTCAACAATTTGGATGAACATTTGTCTTTTTTAATTGAAAATTCAACTATTTCGTTGAAAATTCGCGTATTTTGTTTAAAAATCGACTTTTTTTGGTAGAAAATTTTCTTTCAAAGTTAATCTTCTTGTTTAACATTTTTTCTTTCCAGTTATAAATTCAAGTATTCCAGTTAAATATTTAAAACTTGTTTTTTCTTTGGATGAAAAGGAATTCTTTTGCCAAAAATTTCAATATTTTGTTGAAAATTTGTTTCTTTTTTGGTTAAAAATTATAATTTTTTTAAACTGAAAATTCAAAATGTACCTATTATTCCAGTTGAATATTCCATAATTTTGTTTAAAAATTCATCTCGTTGGTTGAAAATTCATGTTTTTGGTTAAAAATTCAATTATTCTAGTTAAAGATTCAGCATTCAGTTAAAAATTCATCTTTCTGGTTTATAATTCAATTATTCCAGTTAAAGATTTACAATTTTAGTTGAAAATTCATCACTTTGTTTGAAATTTAACTAGTTTTTGGGAAGTTAGTTTTTTTGTTGTTGAAAGTAACTTTTTACTGAAAATTTAAATTATTGCAATTGAATATTCCATAGTTTTAGTCAATTAAGTAAAATTCGAGTGAGTTTAGAGAAAATGCCAAGAATTCGATGAAATTCATAACAATTTAAGTGAATTGAGAAAAATACAAAAATATTTTTAAAATTCATACAATTTAGAGTGAATGTAGAAAAATTCAAGGGAATTAAAAAGTTTTCAATGTAATTTCTAAGAATTCAAGGGGAATTTTTAAAGATTTTAGATGGAATTAAAAAAAATGCATTGAATTGAGTTTAAAGTAAAAAATATTTAAAAAATCAAGAGAATTCAAAATAATTTAAAGGAATTGAGTTTAAATTAATAAAGATTCAGGGTGAATTAAAAAAAAAATATTCCAAATATTTCATTTATTTCAGTAAAATTACAGTGAATTTAGAAGAATTCAAGCGAATTTAGGGAGAATTCCAAAGAATTCACGATAAATTACTAAGAATTCAGGGTGAATTCCATTCATTTCAGTAAAATTGGAGTGATTTTAGAAAAATTCAAGAAGTGGAGAGACTTTCATAAAATTCATAAGAATTTGAGCGAACTGAAAAAAAATCTAATTAAAAAATTTCGATCGAATTAAATAAAATGGGATTGAACAGAATTTATGGCGAATTCAAAAGACTTAAAGTGAATTGAAAAACTTCAAGAAAATAAGAAAACTAATGAATTAAATTACATTTGAGCGAATTTAGACGATTTTAAGGGAAATAAAACAAATACAACTCAATTGAAGTGAATTGAAACAATGAAAAAACACAGACAAATAAAATTCGAGTGAGTTTAGAGGAAATGCCAAAAATCCGATGAAATTCATAAAAAGTCAAGTGAATTGAAAACAATATAAAAATATTTTAAAAATTCATTCAATTTGGAGTGAATGTAGAAAAATTTAAGAGAATTCAAAAAAATTTGATTAAATCCCTAAGAATTCAAGGTGCGTTTTTAAAGACTTGGATGAATTAAAAAAATAATTGAATTGAATATAAGAAAATTCGAAATTTTTTAAAAAGAATTCAGGACAAGTTAATAAGAATTCAAGGTGAATTTCAAATGAATTTTTAAAAAAATTTATTCAAAATACTTAATTGATTTCAATAAAATTGCAGTATTTTAGAAGAATTCAAGGGAACTCGAGGAAAAATTTTCCTAAGAATTCAGGATGAATTAATAATAATTCAAGGTGAATTCTAATGTTAATATAAGTAATGTTTTTTTATTTCAAAAGAATTCGTTGAAATTCACAAGAATTCCAGGTGTTTTTAAGCCAGCCCAGGATAAATTCATAAGAATTTAGAATGAATTTAGAAACAATTCAAGTTATATATTTTTAAAAATTCAAATGAATTGAAAAAATTGAAAAAATTTCGTGGAATTTAGTAAAATTGGAGTGAATTTAGAAAAATTCAAGGGGATTTCAACAGACTTTCATGAAGTTCATAATTATTTATTGAATTAAAAAAAATGTAAAAAATTCAAAAATTTCCATCGAATTGAATAAAATCGGAGTGAACATAATTCAGCTCTTATTCAAAAAAATTTAAGTGAATTAAAAATAATAAATAAAACTAATGAATTCCATAAGATTTGAGTTATATTAAAGGGTTTTAAGGGAAATGAGAAGAATTCGGTGAAATTTTTGAAAATTCAAGTGAAATGAAAACGATATAAAAATATTTTTAAAAATTCATTCAATTTGAAGTGAATGCAGAAAAATTTCAGGGAATTCAAACGAATTTTATAAAATACCTGAGAATTCAAGGAGAGTTTTTAAAGAATTTAGAAAGAATTTAAAAAAAAATATTGAATTGAGTAGAAGTAAAAAAATTCAAGAGAATTTAAAAGAATTTAAAAGACTTCAGGATAAGTTAATAAGAATTCAGGGTGAATTTCAAATAAAATTTTAAAAGATTTCATCCATAATAGTGTATTGATTTCTGTAAAATTAGAGTGAATTTAGACAAATTCAAGAAAATTCAAGATACATTCAACGAAATTTAAATTGAAGTGAATTGAAAAAATAAAAATAAAAACAGTCAATTAAATAAAATACGAGTGAGTTTAGAGGAACTGCCATGAATTCGATGAAATTCATAAAAAATCAACTGAATTAAAAAAATACACAAATATTCTTAAAAATTCATTAAATTTTGAATAAATGTAGAAAAAATTCAAGGGAATTTAAAAAAATATTATGAAATGCCTAAGAATTCAAGGTCAGTTTAAAAAAAAAAGAATTTAGGGTGCATAAAAAAAAAGCATTGAATTGAGTAGAAGTAAAAAAATAATAATTCAAGAAAATTCAAAAGAATTTAAAAGAATTCAGTATAACTTAATAAGATTTCAGAGTGAATTTCAAATTAAATTAAGAAAAAAATTCATTGATTTCAGTAAAAATGGAATGAATACAGAAGAATTGAAAAAAATGTAAAAAATCAAAAAATTTCCATCGAATTGAATAAAATGGAAGTGAACAGAATTCTGGGCGAATTCAACACAATTTGTGAATTGGAAACAATTCAAAAAATAAAAAACGAATGAATTGAATAAAATTTGAGTGAATTTAGAGGAATTTAAGGGAAACGAGAAGAATTCGATGAAATTCCACTCAATTCAATTAAAAAAATAAACCACTCACATAAATAAAATTCGTGTGAATTTAGAGGAAATGCAAAGAATTCAATGAAATTTATAAAAATTAAAGTGAATTGAAAACAATAAAAAAACATTTTTAAAATGCATTAAATTTAGAGTGAATGTGAAAAAATGCCAGGGAATTCAAAAGAATTTTATGAAATGCCTTGAATTTCAAGGCGAGTTTTTAAAGACTTCAGAGTAAATTTTAAATTAAATTTTTTTTAAACTAACCAAAATATTTGATTGATTTCAGTCAAATTTGAGTAAATTTAGAAGAATTCAAGGAAATTCAGGGAGAATTCCAAAGAATTCAGGATAAATTAATAAGAATTCAGGGTGAATTCCATTCATTTCAGTAAAATTGGAGTGATTTTAGATAAATTCAAGACACTTTCATGAAATTCATAAGAATTTGATTGAATTGAAAAAAATGTAAAAAATTCAATCCAATAAATAAAATAGGAGTGACCAGAATTTAGGATGAATTTAAAAGAATTTCATTGTATTAAAATATATTAAATTTATATATATATATTTTTATTTTTATATATAAAACTAATTAATTAAATAAAATGTAAGTGAATTTAGAGAGAGTGAATGGAGCAACATTTTTAAAATAAATACAAAAATCCATTGAATTCAGATAAATGGGATAATTCATAAAAGTTTAAGGTGAATTAAAAAGTCTCGAGGGGGCATTAAAAAAAAATTGAAAATCAAAAAAGATCCATTGAATTCTGAGGATTTCAACGGAATTCAAGAGAATTCTGGGTGAATTCAATAGTATTTTTACCCTTGGATTCTCTGTTTTAATTTATTGAAATAAAAGTGATTTTTTCATTTTAAGTTGAGAAACAATTGATCACGGTCATTGAAAATAAAAGATTCAAACCCTTGAAGATAAAAATTTTTTCATTTGAAGTTATGAAAACTGAACCGCAAATTAAAACACTCAAAAGTGGATACTTTTGAATTTTTAAATTTTTAAATTAAAGTTAAAAAATGTTAATTCAAACGCTCAATAATTTTCGCGTATAAAATGAAAGCGTTTAAAATATTTCAATTGACATTTTTTAAACTAAAAGCCGTTAAACTGCAAAAATTTTAACTTTTATACATTGTACAGTTAAAATTTAAAAAAAATAGAAATCCACGCTATCAGTTTTAATGCTTTGAATTGAATTATGAATCAAAAAATTTTCAAAATTATATTTCAAGCAATTTCAAGTTAGAAACATTAATTTATACATTTAAATTTGTTTCGAAATCTTTGTAAATATTCTCTTAAAAATTTGTTAAAAAAATCATTTAAAAATTTCCCAGGAATCTAATAATAATTTTATTATCTTGGAACTCCAATTTTTCCTCCAATTTTTTGAAAATCCTGCAAAAGTAAAAAAATTACCATAAAATCATCCAGATTGTTATTTGGAAATTTTGGAAATCTTATTAAATATTCTTTGTAAATTAATTTTTCAAACAAAAAATTATTGTTAGTTCTTCCAGTAATTTTGATACAAATTTTTTATTCATTTAAAACCTTTCCAAATGCCTAAAAAGCTTATAAATTTTGTGTTTGACACGTTCAGAAATCTACATTTTATTTTGAATGTTTTGAAATCTTTTCACGTTTTAAATTAATTTTGAATCTTTTCAAAACTTCGAAATATATTTTAAACTTGTTCGATTATTTTTCAAATTAATAATTGTTCAGTTGTCATTTATTATTCAAAATGTTTTTTATAATCTTTTCGGATATTCTCTTAAAATTAATTTTTCAAAATGAAAAATCATTTAAAATTTTCCCAGAAAACTTAAGAACATTTTTTTATTTTCTTAAAACCTTTAAAGATCCTTGAGAAGCTTCAACATTTTATTTCGAAATCTTCAAAAATCTAAATTGGGTTTTTTATTTTTCGAAATCTTTCCCAGTTTTAAATTAAGTTTGGATCTTCTCAAAAATTGTAAATATCTCTTAAACTAACTCAAATTTTTTACAAATTGATAATTTTTCAATTGTTATTTATGCATCAAAATTCAATAATTCCACTTACATATACAATTTTTTCAAATAGAACAATTAAAATTGTAACGTTCAAAGTTTTAATTTAACGCTCTGAATATTAACGATTCAGGGCCTTCTATTTAAATAATTCAGTTTAAAATTGTTTAGTTTATAATATTTAATTTATAATTGCTCATTTTAAATAAAAAGTAAAATATTGCAAAATATCCAAAAAGATGTATGCATTAATTACAAAATTTCAATTTAAATGGTTAAAAATGGAATATTTTAGATTGAAGTTACTCATTGTTTAAATATTTTATATTTGAATTGAATAATTCATTATCTTATAATATTGCGAACTAGTGGTAATTTCTTAATGATTTGGGCTAATTAATGAAGGTGAATTTTTTCTCGTTAGTTGTTTATTTACTGTTTAAATAAATTGTAATTGTTTAAATGGAACTTTTGACAAGAAAAATTTTAGAAAAGTTTTTTCTTTGCTCTGTTTTTTTTTAATAAGCTCCATTACTTTCGCCTACTTTTTGGATTTTTTAACCTGCAGCTAATTGTTAAAATAATTTTTACTTGTTTAAAAGATGATTATCTTATAATTTAGGCGAAAAAATTTGTTAAATAAAATGTTATTGTGGCTTGTGTCTTTTTTCCAAAAAGTTAATTTTTTTATTTGCAGCATATTTTTATAACAAGAGTTTATAACAGATTTGTGGATATTTTTTGTTTGAACAGATTTTGTCTTTTCATTTTTTTTCGTCTCTTGTCTCGTTTTTTCAAAAATTTAATTTTTTTTTAACCTTATTTTTTACGATTAAAAGAAAATCTACTCGACCTATCTAAAAATTATTAAAAACAAATTTGTAGCTCTTTTTTGAGTGAAAAACTTTTGTCTTATTTTTTTTCGCAGCTTGTGCGTTTTATCCAAAAATTTTTATTTTTTTATTTTTAATGTTTTTTAAGAATGAAACAAAAACTACGTGTCCTATAAAAAAGTGATTAATAACAAATTTGTACATCTTTTTTATATGTAAAAAGTAATAAAAAGTCTCTGTTTTTCATAGATTTTGATTGCGGCTTTCGCATTTGTTTATGGAAACCCAACAAGATTGATAAATGGATACGATAGCTTTGGAAACACTTGTGGCACGAAGAGCAATCCAAAGTTTGGAAACATGGAGTTATCTGGACTTGATACGAGCGAAAAACCGTACGTAGATGTATTATCAAATAATTTTATTATTATTCATGGTGTCTACTAACGGGGAAAACCGGGAATTAAAATCAAAACGGGGAAACCCCGGGAAATTACCGGGAATTTAATTTAAAAATCGGGAATTTACTTCTGATCGCAGAAAAATTAAAGTTTTCATTATTTTAATAATTTTGTCAATTTAAAAAAGCGATTTCTACTTTATCTACAGTCACAGATTTTCAGATTATTTCACTCCGCTCTAATTAAATCATATATTATTATTGAATTTTTATTATTTTCCATTATAAGAAAAGTCTTTTGCAATTTTTTGCTCTGTGAGATTTTTTTCGCTCACTTAAGTTTGATAATCGAATTGATGATATTACAAACAAACAGAAAGAATCATTTTCTCATTTTTTCAAAAAATTATCGTTTTTATTTTCGGGCAGGGAGTTCCCGTAAAGAAATATAATTTCACTTGGAACAGGGAATTTTTGACATGGAACGGGAATTTTTTAATAGAATTATATTTCGGATTCAGAAGAAAGGAATTTAAAAGAATCTCTGTTCCAAGTCAGAATTTGTCACAATTTGAGGGTTCCCTCTTCCAAATTTTAGAAAAAATTTTAGAAAGTATTTCAAGTAGTTTTTAGAGTAGAAGTAGTATTTCAAAGAAGAAGTTAGTTAGTTTTAATGCGGGTGGGAAGCCCATGAAGAGCTCCCCTGGCGCTCAAGCTATAAAGCCTATTGTGCCACACCCTTACTTATTCACTCTCAGCAGTCGAATCCAGACCTCTTGACGAAGCCCAGTATGTCGACCACTGTTCGCGTTGCAATTTCCTCTGTTTCCATAAAATGGGCCCCGAGGGTCTGTTCCCTGAGCCTCGCTAATGCCGGGCACTGGCATAGTACATGCAGGGATGTTTCGTCATCCCTGCCGCATTTCCTGCACTCTGTCGTGGGGTTATACCCCATTTTGTGCATATGCTAGTTCAAGTGGTTGTGCCCTGTTAGGGTCCGTACCACTCTCCATATATCTTTCTTAGGTAAACCCAGGATTTCCCTAGCTCTGCCCATCCTATAGGTATACCCCAGGATGGATTTCGCCTGACGGCAACCCTGGGTTTTTTCCCAGCATTCCCGGTGTTTTGTTCGGATCCAGCTTTTAATGGCCATTCCGACACAGCAAGACGGTATTCCCAGTACCGGTTCCGGTCCTATGTATTCGCTCGCTGCACCGCATTTCGCCAACTGGTCCGCCTTTTCGTTGCCCTTGATCCCTGTGTGACCAGGCACCCATATGAGAGCCACTTTGTTTTTTTTTTCTGCAAGTTGGTTTAATGCCTTTTTGCATTCCCAAACCAGTTCTGATGTTATGTCTGGTTTCCCTATTGCAGTTAGTGTCGCTTGGCTGTCCAAGCAGATCGTAATCTGTTTGCCAGCAGCGTTTTGCTCTATTAGTGTTTCAGCACAGCGAAGGACGGCCAGGACCTCCGCTTGAAAGACAATAGCGTGTCGTCCAAGTGTGATCCCTACCCCTTTCCCTCTCTTGCTGTCATAAATTCCTGCTCCTGACCCTCCCTCTCCCCTGGAGCCATCTGTATACCAAATTTCCCTCTGGAGAAGCGAGTTACCATTTGCTTTCCACAGATCCCTGCTTGGGATGCAGACGCGGAAAGCTTTGGCGTGTTTGTAGCGTTTTGTTATTTTATCTTGCCCCATCTGTAGAATCGGCAGTGCGTTGATATCACTCGGGACTCTAGTGTGTCTAGTCCCCGGAGTCCATCTATTTGCTCTTGCCAGGCGGCCCATCGCGTGTGCCGCTCTAGCGGTTATCGCAACATGTAGGGGTTCCTCACAGAGCATGAATCCTACCGCCGCTGTGGGCGCAGTCCTCGCAGCCTGTCCTGCATTGTTTTAAGTTCCACCCGTGGCCACCAGACCACGGCCGCATGTAGGACCCTGGGTTTTAAGACAGCAGAGTAGAGCCGTGCAATCATTTTAGGCCCTAGCCCCCACGTCAACCCAAAGGCTCTCCTGCACATCCAAAAAATCATGACAAATTTCCTGCATTGGGTCTCCAGGTGCTTTGCCCAGTTCAGCTTGCGATCTAGGATTACTCCCAGATATTTAACTGAATCTGAACACGTCAGCTTCCCACCACAGAATACAGGAGCGTCAACTTTCGGAACTTTATAATTGCTCGTGAAAATGACCAGATTGGTCTTTTCCGGATTTACTGAGAGCCCTGAGCTATCGCACCAGAGCTCTACGATGCGCATCGCCGGCCTTGTAAGACCCATCAGCGTTTCCAGATGAGCCCCCCTGACTAGGATTACAAAGTCATCCGCATATCCCTGAGTATAGTACCCCTCTTTATTTAGCCTTCGAAGAAGACCGTCCACTACAATGCACCACAGGAGGGGCGACAGGACACCCCCCTGTGGGCAACCCCGCGGAGCTATCCCCCTTACTAGGCCTTCACCCCATCTGGTTTCGAGTCTTCTTCGGCGTAACATGCTTCCTATCCAGCATACTAGCTGGTCCGGCACGCCACATTTCAAAGCCTCTCGACAGATGACTTCTGAAGGAGTATTGCTGAAAGCACCCTCTATATCCAAGAAAGCGCCTACAGCGTACCCCTTTTGTTCCAACTGCTGCTCCAATTTTGCCACAAAAGCATTAAGCGCAGTTTCTACCGAGCAGCTTGCCTGGAAAGCATGCTGCCCTCTATGCAGCGGGGAGGCCAAGAGCACCTCATCCCTAATGTATTTCTCGATCAGCTTCTCCAGCGTCTTCAAGATAAAAGACGTTAGGTTGATTGGTCGGAAATATTTGGCAGCAGTGTAACCCTCCCTCCCAGGTTTGGGTATGAAGGCCACTCTGCCATCCTTCCATGCCGATGGCACGTGTTTAAGGGCTATGCTTGCCCTAAATAATTTCGTCAGATGAGGGACGACTAAATCCATGCCTTTTTGTAAAAGCGCTGGATAAATGCCATCCGCCCCTGGTGATTTAAAGGGACAGAAGGACCCTACGGCCCATTCCACCTTTTTGTAATCAGCGACCTTAGCGGCGAAATTCCAGTCGGCCCTTTCCCCACCTTGGACCCGGCCTTCCTCCTCTTGGTCGGTTCGGATTCGCTGAAAACCCGGGAAGTGAACTTCCATCAGGTGATTCAGCGTTGCTTCTTCATCTTCGGCAAACTCACCATTATCGAGCCTTAAGAGCCCGAGGCGAGCTTCCGGATTTTTCGCCAGGATCTTGTGGAGCTTCGCTGTTTCCGGAATGTTTTTCGATTCCTCGCAGAAGCCCATCCAATCTTCCTGCTTATACTTCCTTATGTTTTTATTGTATTCACACCGGGCCGTCTTATAGATGTCCCAGTCCGAAGGCAATTTAGTTCTATTTGCCCTATTGCACAACATTTTTGTCTTTTTACGGAGTTTCTCCAGGTGGGTGTTCCACCATTCTGCTCCCTTCCTAGACTTAATTGTGCTTGTAGGGCAATTGTTCTTATATGATGTTGTCAGAGCTCTTCGCAGAAAATCCGCGGCGTGCTCCAACTTATCAATGGTACCATATCTTGTGAGGAATTCCGCAAGCCTCCCTTTGAGTTCCTCTTTATATGAGTCCCAAAGTGTATTTCTGGGGTTTCTGATATTAGAAACCACTGGTTTACCTAGGGTTAATCGAAACACGATGTGTTTGTGGTTTGAAGGAGACTCCTCATCGGAGACTCTCCAATCCACTACCCTGCTCCTCAGTGCACCTGAACATAGAGTCAAATCGAGAATCTCACTCCTGTTTTTAGTCTGGAATGTGGGAGTATCACCCCGATTCAGAATCTCCAGCTCTGTGCCCGCTATGTATTCAATTAAATCTCTACCTCTGTCATTGATGTTTGTGCTTCCCCACACCGTGTGGTGAGAGTTTGCATCACAGCCCAATAGCAGAGGGATCTTGTTCTCTTGTTAATACCGAATTAGAGCCTCCACCTCTCTCGGAGGCGGGGGTCCCTCGGCGTCGCCAGGGAAATAAGCCGAGGCAATAAATACCTCTAGCCTTTCTCCGTTACTGCCCCTGAGTCTCACCTTAATAACGGTGAGATCTCTAGAGCAGAATTTAGGCACCAAGATCGCATCCATACCCTTGAGGGATATGCATGCCCTTGGCGTTTTTTCGCGTGGCCCCTTATATATGGAGCCACATCATGAGAAGCCAAAAATCCTTTCCCTGTATAACCAGGGTTCTTGCATGTCTGCACCACAGTCATGCGTCTGGCTAAAACCGCCGAGGCGCCTTCGCTGTGGTGCAAATTAATCTGCGTAATGGAGATTCCCGTCTCAGCCATTGAAAGGCTAGTTCGGAGCACCTCCGGACGCTTCTGGGACCCCTGCGGATCCCAGTTGGCTCACCCGGAAGGTAACCCTACTCGCCCCTAGATAGGGACGATAATCTAGAGCCGCAAGGGCTCTGATTGAATATTCGGAAAGACCAACTACTAGAATCCAGCCTCTCTCTCAGAAACCCCTCTCGGGGTTACCGGGAATCAGTACGGTCGCTCTGCGGTACCTTTGCAGGCACTCCGCCCCCTTGACTTGAAATTTCAGACCTTCTTTAAGCCTGAACATTGGGTTTTTTCTCCAAAATCCAGTCTCGCGACCAGATATCCGCGGCCTCCACAACGATGGCCCCAGACCTAATGAAGATGTCGTTGAATCTGGGGGCGCGTCCCTCGTGAGGTAACGCGTCAATCCCCTTTGAGATTTCATCCCTCAACCTGTCCAAATCCTCGAGAGTTGGACAGTTATCAGGATATCCCGTCGCAACGACAACTCTCACCAGGGCGTTGTTGGCCATCTGCGCGAAAGTAAGGCCCTGTGTTACCAAAGCCTTCTGCCGTTTCAAATCCCTGTTTGGGGGAGTTTCTCCGGAGTCCTTCTTCCTCTTGCCTATAGAATAAGCCTGAGGAGTTGCTCCGGGTAAAGTTTGCGCAGCCACTGCCCCCTGTGAGGAGCCTTGGCTGCTGTTTGCGAGCCGCACATTACGGGCTCTCCTTCTTTGTGGTCCGCTACGGTGCCTCTTCCCTACGGAGAGTTCCGTTAGCTGCACTTTCACGGCTTCGACATAATTGTCTCCACCATCTTCACTATTTCGCACCGCCTCTGGAGGCTTTCCCCCTGCGGAGCCTCCCTCTTTTGGCGGTGGTTTGGATGAGGGACCCGAAACGGATCCCTCATCGTTTATGTTTTGTTTTTTAAATTTGTTTGGAAACATTGATGTCCCACGAGAAGCTAGGGAAATAAGAAACACACCCCACAGAGCCCCGCTTGCAGGGGGCGGGTCTAAATACTATGGGATTCGACCTGGTGTCCCAAAGTCTCCGTTAAGTCACCTCCTTTGAAACCTCCGCCTGACCACCTCTACTAAGGGGGGCAGGCAGGGGCGTTCAAGGATTTGTTGACCCTGGTGCCATTCAGCTCTCGACACGGCGATCACATCTTAGCTTGGGAGCATGAGAACACGCGCTCTCGATATTCCAGTGGGCTTTGCCATTACCCCCTGGAAGGATCGCTCCTTGGTTTAAGTCTCACCGACCAGAGTCCGTCAGTTCCCCAGAGTAGCCACACCTCGCGATACGGCCCCTCAGGTTCACCTATCTCGGATCTGTGGTCAATGAGCCTCGTAAGCCCTCCCACCAGCTACAAGGTCCCGCGATCCCTAATTCATGTTTTGGCTTGAAAATTCCACTCTTTGGTCAAAAATTCATATTTTTGGTAGAAAGTTCATCATTGTGATTAAAAGTTCATTTCTTTGGTTGAAAATTCGTTTCTTTTTAGTTGAAAATTTACATTTTTAGATGAAAATTAATTAATTTTGCTGAAAACTCGTTTTTTTTGTTGAAAATTTACTTTTCTAACTACAAATTGAACTATTATATTCTTTGTTTGTAAATTTATCTTTTTTAGTTGAAAATTTATATATTTTATTTTAACTATATCTTTTCTGGTTGAAAATTCATCTTTAGGGTGTAAAATTGAATTATTTTGTTGAAAATTTATTTTAATTTTATTGAAAGTTTATTTTTTTATTGAAAATTTAACTGTTCTATTTTTATTTGAAAATTTATCTATTTTAGGTAAAAATTCAACTCTTTGTTGAAAATCAGTCTTTTTTTTTGGTAGAAGAGTTCTCTCATTAGTTTCAACTTCATCTTTTTGGTTGAAAATTTAAATATTTTGTTGAAAATTCGTTTCTTTTTTGGTTGAAAATTTATATTACTAACTGAAAATTTAACTATTTTATTTTTGGTAGAAAATTGATCTTTTTAGTTGAAAATTCATGAATTTGTTTAAAAAATAATTTTTGTTTAGTTGAAGATTCATCATTTTAGTTAAAAATTCCACTGTAACTATTCCATTTTTTGTGGAAAATTTACCTTTTTTGATAGAAATGTAATTTTTTCGTTAAAAAATTATCTGTTTTGTAAAAATTTAACTATTTTATTTTTTGTTAGGAATTCATTTCTTTAATTGAAAAAAAAACAAACTATTTAGTTGAAAAATCGTTTTTGTTGATAGAAAATTCATGTTTTGGGTTGAAAATTCCACTATTTGGTGAAAAATTCATATTTTTGGTTGAAAGTTCATCATTGTGATTAAAAAGTAATTTCTGTGGTTGAAAATTCGTTCTTTTTAGTTGAAAATTAATTTTTGTAACTGACCATGTAACTGTTCCGTTTTTGCTTGAAAATTTACATTTTTAGATGAAAATTAATTAATTTTGCTGAAAACTCGTTTTTTTTTGGTTTAAAATTTACTTTTCTAACTGCAAATTGAACTGTTATATTCTTTGTTTGTAAATTTATATTTTTTAGTTGAAATATTATATATATTATTGAAACTATATCTTTTTTGGTAGAAAATTCATCTTTTGGGTGTAAAATTGAATTATTTTGTTGAGAATTGATTTTTGGGTTGAAAATTTATTGTTTTAACTGAAAATTGAATTCTTCTATTATTTTTAAATCATTTTTTTGGATGAAAAAAACAAACTATTTGGTTGAAAATTCGTTTTTTTTGTTGGCTGAACATTTATTTTTCTAACATTTTAACGATTTTAATTTTGATTGAAAATTGATCTTTTTTAGATAAAAATTCATGTACTTCATTGAAAAAGTGTCTTTTTTGGTAGATAATTAAGCTTTTGGGTTGAAAATTCAACTAACTGGTTGGTTCAAAATTCATATTTTTTATTGAAGATTCACCATTTTATTTAAAAATTCATTTCTTTGGTTGAAAATTTATTTTTTTTTTTACTAAAAAATACAACTAAAAAGTGTTTAAAATATATTTAGGATCAACTTTTTTAGGTGTGTTATTAGTTTTATACCTAGAAGAATTTAGAAATTGGGATATTGTAGCAACCCTGAATAAGGCACTGTTTAATGCAAATAATATGTTTTTCTTTACTTTGACTTCTTTTATCATTTAAAATCGCCCTTTCCAATTTGAAGCTATACATTTCCCCGCGAAATTTAATCAATGTAATTATTATTAATAAAGATAGAAAATACGTGTTTTTAAATATTGTCGAGCATATTCTCATGCTCGTGAGAATTTCTCTGGGCATTTAAAATCTTTATAACACTACACCCTGCTGACTTTTCCCTGACCAATAAAATTCCCTGACTTTTTAAAAAATTCTTGTTGGCTAGGTTTTTGGTTCACTTTTATGTAATTACATACGAATTACGTACGATCCCTTGAAGAGTTGAATAAATTGAATTGAAGTACGGTCCCTTATAACTTGTAAACTTTTTTCAGAAAAAAGAATTAATTAAAATAATTTTTAATTCATATTTCCATCTAGACTGAAAAGACGTTAAAAATTTCTGTTATTCTCTGATGATAATACAGATTCCTTGACAAAATGTGATTTACCACCTGGCAAAATAATGCGTGTATTTTCTGAAAAAAAGTTTCTTCTCTCGATCTCTCTGGTAGCTTAATGGGAAAGCACCCGACCGGCAATCGGAAGTTCTGTGGTTCGATTCCCAGCGGAGCGAAAAGAGATCTTTTTTCAGAAAAAAAAAATTAATTAAAATAATTTTTATTCATATTTCCATATAGTCTGAAAAGACGTTAAAAATTTCTGTTATTCTCTGATGATAATACAGATTCCTTGTATAAACTTGTAATTAAAAGTTTGATTCTTTAATAAAAAAATACTTTGATTTTGTTTCCTTTAGATTTCTCTTTTTCATGGACGTCACAAACGTGAAGAACTCACTGAAGATCTGTGTAAAACAATGTCCAAATCGCAAACTGAGTACAATGGATGATGTGTGTCGATTTTATAAGGAAACTGGATCGCAGTTGTGTCATGATAGACCTGGCAGCAATTTCAGTGCTTGCAACAACATAAACACGAAAAATAAAACCGGATCTTGTCCCGATTTGCCTGTTTACGACAGCATCCCGGTTTTAAATCGCTGTATTCCCAAAGCAATCAAAGAAACAGCAGGAGCAATTGTTTCTAATTTATATGGGGTGCTGAATTCTTGGGATGTCCTCGAACAAATACTAGGAGATTTATACAAAACGTGGAGGGAGATTTTATATTTTTCGTTTCTAGCCTTTTGTAAGTCTTCTGAAGAAAATATTTTAATTTAATAATTTATCAAAAGAATTTGATTGTAAAATTAATTAATTAGTTTGATTAAAATTAATATTAAAAACAAATGATATAGAATTTATTAATAATTATTTCTTTTGATCCTAACATGGATATTGTACTAAATCCTGTAATTATTTATTTCAGTACTGTCCCTTCTCATGATTGCAATTTTCCATTTATTGGCAACCTTTGTTACCTGGGTCGTCATGGTTCTTGTCAGCGTCTCTTGCATCGGTAAGAAAAATATTAATTTTTATTTTCTACCAGGAAACGAAAAACAATCGTGTTTTTTCTAATTTTTAATACAGAATACAAATTTCGATAACTATTTATTTTTTAAGTTTACTAGAACATTTTGCGCGCTACGCCCGCACTAATTACACTTTCTTTAGAAAGAAACTCGGTTTATTTTCCGACATTTTGTTATGGATTTTACAGAAAATCTTATATGTATTTGAGAACTATTTGATTAAATTTTCAAGATCTTCAATAATCCTTAATAGCGACTGAAAAACCTTTTTTGGTTCAAAATTCAATTATGTAGTTAAAATTGGAACCACTTTGTTTAAAATTAATTTTTTTGGTTGATGATTTCATCATTTTAGTTGACAAATCTTTTTTTTTTTGTTCAAAATTTACATATTTTGTTAACATTTTTTTAATTTTTTGAAAATTCTTTATTTTGTTGAAACTTTCTCTTTTGTTGTAGAAAATTAATCTTTCTTGGTGAATGATTCACCTTTTTGGTTGAAAATCCATGTGCTGTGTTGAAAATTAATTTTGTTTACTAGAAAATTCATCTCTTTGGTTCAAAATTCATTTCGTTGACAAGAAATTTATTTTTTTTAATAAAAATTTATTTGTTTGAAAAGTTTTTTTTTCAAATTGAAATTTTTTTTTTTTAATTAAAAATTAAACTTAATTTGTTCTTTAATTGAAAATTAAACTGTTTTATTCTTTGTTGAAAATTTATCTTTTTTAGTTGGGAATTCATCCATTTTGTCAAAAATTTGTCTTTTTTGGTCGAAAATTAACCTTTTTGGTCGAAAAATTAATGTATTTTGTTATAAATTATTCTTTTTTGGCAGAAAATTAATCTTTTCGGTTGAAATTTCATTTCTTTGGTTAAAAATGAGTTTTTTTAATTGAAAATTAATTTTTTGAACTATTCTATTTTATGTTGATTTTTGTTGTTGTTGATAAACATTTAATTTTTTTGGTAGAAAATTTGCTTAAAAACTTATTTCTCTAACTGAAAATTAAACTATTTTATTCTTTGTTGAAAATTTATCATTTTTAGTTAAAACTTCATCTGTTTTGTTAAAAATTTGTCTTTTTTCGGTATAAAATTAACCTCTCGGGTTGAAAATTTATGTATTTTGTTAATATAATTATTCTTTTTAATAGAAAATTAATTCTTTGGTTGAAATTTTATTTCTTTGGTTGAAAATTAGTTTTTTTATTCAAAGTTAATTTTTTTAACTAAAAATTTCACTATTCCATTTTTTGTCGAATTTTTTTTTTCATAGATATTTAATTTTTTAGGTTGAAAATAAATAAATTTAATCTATAAATAATAATTTAAATTTATTTATTTATAATAATTAATTTAAATTTATAAATAAATAATTA
>CAKNYM010052746.1:453219-465511 GCA_932195095.1 Andricus curvator | reverse complement strand
AATGTATTTTCTACCAAAAAGATTAAATTTCTATACAAAAAATTCTAGAAAAAAATTTAGTTTTTTGTTAAAAATGTAATTTCCAATAAAACACTAATTTTCAACCCAAAGAAAATTATTTTTCAATAAAAAAAAAAACTAATTTTCTACCCAATAAGAATAATTTTTCACAAAATACATGAATTTTCAACCAAATATTCTAATTTGTAATGGAATTTTCAACTAAAAATTTTAATTATCTACCAAAAAAGACAAACTTTCAACAAAATAGATGAATTTTGAACTAAGAAAGATCAATTTTCAGCAAAAAAAATAGAATAGTTTAATTTTTAGTTAGAAAAATAAGTTTATAAGCAAATAAAATAAATTTTTAACATAATAGTTAAATTTTCTACCAAATAAATGAATTTTCTACTAAAATGATTAAATTTCTATTTAAAAAATTCCACACAAAAATTTAGTTACATTTTTAGTTAAAAATTTACTTTTCAATCAAAGGAAAATTAATTTTCAATAAAAAACCTAATTTTCTACCCAAAAGGAATAATTTTTCACAAAATACATTAATTTTTAACCAAATATTTTAATTTTTAATGGAATGTTTAATCTAATAGTTGAATTTTCAATCAAAAAGGTGAATTAGTCACCAAGAAGAACCACAAAAGACAAAGTTTCAACAGAATACAGAAATTGTCAAACAATTTCAAATTATTTTTTTATTATCAAACAATTATTTTCAACTGAAGAAGATTGATGTTCAAACAAACATGATATAGTTAAATTTTCAGTTAAAAATTTAATTTTCATTTAAAAAAAAAAATAATTTTGAATCGATAAGATTTTTAATAAAATACATAAATTTTCAACAAAATAGTTGAATTTTCAACTGAAGAAGATAAATGTTGAACCAAACGTGGTGTAGTTAAATTTTAAGTAAAAAAACATAATTTAAAAGAATGGTAACAATATAGTTAAATTTTGAAAAAAAATATATTTTTCAACTAAAATGATGAATCATCAAACAAAAAAATGATTTTTTGACAAAGTAGTTCCACTTAGTAGATTTTTATCTAAAGAAAGGGTAATTAGTGATAATGTTCTAGTGTTTTTAATTTTAAATTCAGTTTTTACAACTTCAAATGGAAAAATGCTTAGCTTCGAGAGTTTGAATCTTAATTTAAATGACCGTGAAAAATTCCTATGGGCCGGGTAAAGACCGGGAATTTTTATTCTCCCTGATTTTAAAATTGCTATTATTTTATAATTATGAAATAATTCATTTATTTATTAAATAATTCAGTTGGCACTGGACTTTTATGGTGGACGTACTTTGAGATTAAAAGCAACTTGGATAAAACTCATGAGTCACAGCTACTGGAAGAGTCTGTACGAAACGAGAAGGCTTTTTTGATATTTTCAATCGTCGCAACTGTGATAACTGTAAGTGTATTTCCAATTATTCATAAATTATTTAAAATTGTTGAAAATTATTAAAAGAAAATTCCTCGTCTGCAGTTGGTGCTCATGTGTCTCCTGATTACGCTTCGAAAACACATCAGTTTTATGACTGCACTCTTCAGAGAAAGTGCAAAATGCCTAGCTGAACTCCCTGGTTTATTTTTCACTCCACTATTGACCTTTTTGGCATTAATATTGTTTTTTACTTTCTGGGTCTCAGTTATACTTTCCCTTGCGACCGCGAGTAAGTATTTTTCTTATAAATTTCATAGTGTATTTAAAAATTAAGAAAAAGAACATTTATTGCCAAAACTTGCATTAATATCATTTATCTATATTATTATAAATAATTTATTAATCATTTACTTTACATTTCTCTGGTGGAAAAAATTGTTACAAGGAAGTAAATTTCTACAACTGTAATTTTTTGTTAAAACATGTACTTTTTTGTAAAAAATGTACAAAATTTAACAAACAAGAAAAAGTTAAATACGAATAGCTAATTTTGTCTTGTATTTTCTTGTAGAAAAGTAAAAAAATTAATAATAAAGTACAAGTTTCTACAATTCAAAAATTTGTATAACTTTTTATTAATATTTTTTTGTTGTTGTAAAAATGTAGAAGGTATTACAGAAAACTACAGAAGTTTACATTTTTTTTAATTTAGGTGTTTGATGTCATAAAAACACTTTTAATTTCACGTAAATTATTGTAGAAAATTACAAATCTTTACAAAAAAATACAAGATTTCACAAAAGTTAAAATATTGGGAAACTGTACTTAAAATTGTCGTGTATATTTTTACCAAGAACTGTTGCTATTATAATCTTTATAATACTTTATAACTTTTATAACTATTCGTAATTTAAAAATAATTTGAAAAATTAAACGCTCTTATTCAATTCCAAATCCTATTCAAATATTGTTTCAATTTGAAATATTCCATTTTTATACCATTTAATTTGAAATTTTTTAATTAAGACATTTTTTTGAATTTTTAACAATATTTTACTTATAATTTAAAATGAGCAATTATAAATCAAATATTAAAAACTAAACAATTTTAAGCTGAATTATTTTTAATAGAAAGTTATATTTAACAAATTTTTAATATGCAAGTGAAATTATTGAATTTTGATGCATAAATAACAATTAAATTTTGAAAAAATTTGAGTTAGTTTAGAGATATTTGCCAGTTTCTAGCTCAGTTTTGAGAAGATCCAAACTTAATTTAAAACTGAAAAAGATTTCGAATAATAAAAAGTAAATTTAGATTTTTGAAGATTTCGAAATAAAATTTCGAAGCTTTTTATTGATCTTTAGAGGTTTTGAGAAAATAGAAAAAATTTCTTAACTTTGCTGGAAAAATTTGAAATGATTTTTTATACTGAAAAATTAATTTTAAGAGAATATTTAAAAAGGTGTTAAAAAACTTTTGTATAATAAATTAAAATTGAACAATTAGTCATTTGGAAAATAATCGAGTGAGTTTAAAATATATTTAGAAGTTTTGAAAAGATTTCAAAATAATTTGAAACGTGAAAATATTTCAAAACATTTAAAACACAATGTAGATTTTTGAAAATGTCGAACACAAAATTTATAAGCTATTTAAGCATTTTGAAAGGTTTTAAATGAATAAAAAATTTGTATCAAAATTCCTAGAAAAATTAACAATAATTTTTTTGGAAAAATTAATTTAAAAAGAATATTTAACAAGATTTCGAAAATTTTCAAAAAATAATGTGGATGATTTTAAGGTAATTTTTTTACTGTTGCAAGATTTTCCAAAAAAATTTGGGAAAGTTCGAGTTCCAAGATAATAAAATTGTTATTAGATTCCTGAAAAATTTTTTAATTATTTTTGTTAAACAAATTTTTAATCAAATATTTAAAAAGATTTCAAAACAAATTTTAATGTATAAATTAATGTTTCCAGCTTAAAATTGCTTAAAATGACATAATTTGGAAAATTTATACATTTTTTTATTCATTCTTCAATTCATAACATTGAAAATGATATCGTGGATTTCTTTTTTTTTATATTTTAACTGTACAATGTATAAAAGTTAAAAATTGAAATTGTGCAGTTTAACGGGTTTTAATTAGAAAATTTTCAATTTAAAAGTTGTAAAGCTTTCATTTTATACGCGAAAATTACTTAGCGTTTGAATTAAAAAATTTTTAAGCTATTATTTGAAAAGTTTAAAACTTTTTGGATGCAAAAGCTGTAAATTCCTGTAGATTCTTGTAGAAAATTAAGACAACAATAAAATACAACAATGTACAAAAAAATACAAAAAAAGTAGAAAATTCGTCTCAATAATAGAAAAAAGTTGTACTTTACTGTAATTTTGGTTCTAATTTATTGTACTTATTTGTAGATTCATGTGAAAATAGTTTTAGTTTTCTGTATTTTTTGGTAAAAAATTTTCCACCAGGGTTAGTAATCAAATTATTATAAAAATTCCCTTTTTCTTAAATTGATGTTTTAAAACAAAGAAAAAAGCTTTAGAATTATGTGAAATATTGTTTAAAAATTAATTTTCAGATTATCCTGGAACGAAACCAGTACAAATGTATAAGAATCAAATATTCGAATCGATGAATACCAGCGCCCTGGGTTTCGCTGGAAGAAACGTTCTGGAGGACCACAAAGTTTTTGACTTATCGATCGACAAATTTAAAAGTAATTGAGTATTATTTTTTCCTATTTCAATTAATTTACTTTGCTTAATATTGTACTTCTTTTTAGATTTCCATGACATGTCTCAGAATTATTATAATTCTTTTCGAAAATTTCCTCTTTCAAGTCAGGATTATAATTCTTTTGTAAAATTCCTTGTCTCAGATTTTAATTATAATTCTTTTGGAAAATGGGTCTGAGTTGTGCGAAAATTTAAATTTAGTAAATGAAAAATAGCTTTTTTTATACAAATTATTAATAAAAGTTTATAGTTAATTTGTAAAATCAAGTAAAAGAGTAAGTGATTCAGTTTGAAGAGAAAAATTTAATATTTTAATTGCTGGTCACTTTCTTGCGTAGTTCTGAATTTTACACACATAACATTTTTGTCTACTGAAAGAAATTGAGAGTATGTATTTTGATAACATTCTCTATTTTTTTACTCTCTATTTTTTGAACTAATGAAGATAAATTTTGAACCTACAATGAAATAGTTCAATTTTCAACTAAACACAAATTTCCAAATAAATATTTGAATTTCTAACTAGAAAAGGTAAATTTTCTACGAAAAGAAAACACATTGTCAAATTTTCAAATAAAAAAAAAATTTAACCAAAAATGGAATAGTGAAATTTTTAAATAAAAAAATTGCACTTCCAACAATATAGTTCAATTTGCAACAAAATAGGTGAATTTTCAAATAAAAAAGAAAACATTTTCAACCAAAAATGGAATATTTAAATTTTTAGTTAAAAAAAATTAATCTTCAACTAAAAAAAAAAGCGAATTTTTCAATAGAATAGTTTAATTTTCAGCCATAGAGATGAATTTTCAACTAAAGTAATGGACCTTCAACCAAAAAAATTACTTTTTAACAAAGTAGTATAATGTTGAACCAAAAAAGATGAATTTTCAACGAAAAAATGAATAGTTGATATTCTAACCAAAAAAGAATTTAATATTGAATGAAAAACAGTTGAATTTAAACAAAAAAGAAGAATTTAATTGAAATACCTAATTTCTAAGTTGAAAAATTAATTTTTCACAACAAAAAAACAAATTAGTAATAAAATAGTTAAATTTTCATCGAAAGAAATGAATTTGCAACTAAAAAAAATAAATTTGTAACCAAAAAATGCAATAGTACAATTTTCAGTTGACAAAATATTTTTGAATCAAAAAAGTTGGTTTCAACAAAATATTTTAACTTTCAACCAAAAATAATGAATTTTCAACTAAAAAATTAATTTTTAACAAAAAAATAATATTTTTCAGAAAGTAGTTAAATTTTTAACAAAGTAGTTAAATTTTTAACCAAAGAAATCAATTTTTAACCAAAATACATAAATTTGCAAACAAGGAGAATAATTTTTTAATAAAAAGGTAAATTTTCAAACACATAGTTGAATTTTCAATTAAAAAGATCAATTTTCAAGAAAAGAAAAACAATTTTTTAATATTTAGTTAAAATTTCAACCAGAAAATGATTTTTCAACCAAAAAAATTAATTTTCAACCAAAAGTGATGAATTTTCAATCATATACATGAATTTTCGTCCAATTGGTTGATTTTTAAACTAAAAGAGGCGAATTTTTAACAAAAAATGGACAAGTTAAATTTTCAGTTAAGCCATTTTTAACGAAAAAACTTGATCTTCACAAAATAGTTTATTTTAAACCAAAGAGATGAATCTTCAACAAACAACGTAAAAAGTAATAGTTGATATTTCAACCAAAAAATATTTTAAATTAAAAGCCGTTGAATTCAACCAAAAAGGACGAATTTTCAACAAATCATGTAATTTTTCAAATAAAAAGATCAGTTTTTAATAAAAAATAAAACAAATAAAAGACAAATTTTCAACAAAATAGTTAAATTTTCAACCAAAGAGAAGAAACTTCAACCAATAAAATTTTAATCAAAAACAGTTTAATTCAACTAAGAAAAAAAGAGACAATTTTTCTCCAAAACAGTTGTTTTTTTAATTTAAAAATATGGTTGTTCTTATTTTTCGCTATAAAACATAGAAAATTTTTTGAAAACATATACTTTGAAACCCTCTTCTAATAAAAAATAATGAATAACTGACACTATGACTCTATTTTATAAATGAAATATAAATTTTTATTAATAATTTGTATGAAAAAAGCTATTTTTCATATATTAAATTTGAATTTTCGCAGAACTCGGACCCAAACTGATTGTACACTCTGGTGAGTGGTAAAATCCCCAATTCCTTATTCCAGACCTGAATTATAATTTTTTTCAAAAATTCTCTGATGCAATTCAAAATTATATATAATTGCTTCATCAAATTTTCTGTTTCAACTTAAAATTATCCTTCTTTTTGAAAATTCCCTGTTCCAAATCTGAATCATAATTTTTTTCGAAAATTCCCTATTCCACGTCAACTTTGTAATTCTATTGGAAAATTCAATATTCCAAGTCAGAATTATTATAATTCTTATAGGAAATTTCCTCTTCCAAGTCAGAATTATAATTCTTTTATAAAGTTCCTTGTCTCAGATTTTAATTATAATTCTTTTGGAACATTCCCTGTTCCAAATCTGAATCATAATTCTTTTCAAAAATTCCCCTTCAAAGTCAAAATTGTAATTTTTTGGAAAATTGACTGTTCCAATACTGAATTGTAATTCTTCTCGAAAAGTTCTATCTTAGAATCATAATTCTTCTAAAAAATTCCCTCTTCCAAGTCAAAATTATAATTTGTTTGTAAAATTCCTTATCTCTGATCTGAATCTGATAAAAGAATTTGAAGTTTTATTTTTTTTAAATTATTAAATTATTTTATTTATTTTATTTAACTTTTTTATTTTATTTTTTTCAAATTACAGGATTTGATCTTTTGAAAAATTCCTTGTCTCAGATTTAAATTATAATTGTTTTGGAAAATTCCTTGTTCCAGATCTGAATAATGTTTTTTTTTTTTGTAAAAAATGCTCTGATCCAATTCAGAATTATATATAATTGCTCTATAAAATTTGCTGTTTAAACTTAAAATTATCCTTCGTTAAATAAAAAAATTCCCTATTCCAAATCTGAATCATAATTCTTTTCGAAAATTCCCCGTTCCGTGTAAAAATTGTATTTTTTTAATTCCTTGTCCTTCATTTGAATTATAATTCTTGTAAAATTCCTTCTTCGAGATCTGAATCATAATTTTGTTCTCGAAAATTCCCCGTTCGAAATCGAAATTTTAATTCTTTTGAAAAATTCCTTGTTCCAGGTCTAAATAATATTTTTTTTCTCGAAAATTCGTGTATCCAATTTAGAATTACATACAATTTCTTTGAAAAATTCCCTGTTTCAACTCAAAATTATTGTTCTTTTCGAAAATTCCCCGTTCCATATTAAGATCATAATTCTTCTCGAAAAGTTTCTCGTGCAAGTCAGAATTATAATTCGTTTGTAAAATTATTTGTCTCAGATCTGAATTATAATTCTTTTGGAAAATTTCTTGTTCTAGATTTGAATCATAATTATTTTCGAAAATTCCCCGTTCCAAGTCAAAATTGTAATTCTTTTGGATAATTCAATGTTCCAAGTCAGAATTATAATAATTCTTCTATAAAATTTCCTCTTCCAAGTCACAATTATAATCCCTTTGGAGAACCTGAACCAGCACAAAATTATCATTTTTTTCAAAAATTCCCTGTTCCAAATCAGAATCATAAATCTTTTGGAAAATTCACTGTTCCAAGTAAGAATTATAATTCTTTTCTTCTCGAAAATTTCCTCTTCCAATTCAGAATTATAATTGTTTTGTCAAATTCCTTATCTCAGATCTGAATTATAATTCTTTTAGAAAATTCCTTATTCCAGATTGGAATAATAATTTTTTCGAAAATTCTCTGATGCAATTCACCATTTCTTTCAAATCAGAATCATAATTATTTTCAATAATTTCCCGTTCCAAGTCACTATTATAATCCTTTTGGAAAATTTCCTGAACCAGCACAAAATTAACATTTTTTTCGAAAATTCCCTGTTCCAAATCAGAATCATAATTCTTTTGGAAAATTCAATGCTCCAAGTCAGAATTATTATAACTCTTCTCGACAATTTTCTTTTCCAAGTCAGAATTATAATTCTTTTGGAAAATTCCTTGTCCCACATCTAAATTATAATTCTTTGAAAACTCCTTGTTTCAGATCTGAATTATAATTCTTTTCTTCTCGAAAATTCCCTCTTCCAAGTCAGAATTATAGTTATTTTCTAAAATTCCTTGCCTCAGATCTAAATTATAATTCTTTTGGAATATTCCTTATTCCAGATTTGAATAATAATTTTTTTCAAAAATTCCTTGTTCCGCGAAAAAATTGTAATTCTTTTGGAAAATTCAATGTTCCAAGTCAAAATTATTATAATTCTTCTCAAAAATTTCCACATCCAAGTCACAATTATAATCCGTTTTAAAAATTCCCTGTTCCACGAAAAATTGTAATTCTTCTGGAAAATTCAGTGTTCCAAATCAGAATCATAATTCTTTTGGAAAATTCAATGTTCGTAGTCAGAATTATTATAACTCTTCTCGAAAAATTCCTTTTCCAAATCAGAATCATAATTCTTTTGGAAAATTCCCCGTTTCAAGTTAAAATTGTAACACTTTTGGAAAATTCCTTGTTTCAGATCTGAATTATAATTCTTTTCTTCTCGAAAATTTCCTCTTTCAAGTCAGAATTATTGTTATTTTCTAAAATTCCTTGTCTCAGAAATGAATTATAATTCTTTTGGAAAATTCCTTATTCCAGATTTGAATAGTAATTTTTTTGTTCAAAAATTCCCTGTACCGCGAAAAAATTGTAATTCTTTTGGAAAGTTAAATGTTCCAAGTCAAAATTATTATAATTCTTCTCAAAAATTTCCACTTCCAAGTCACAATTATAATCCGTTTGAAAAATTCCCTGTTCCACGAAAAAATTGTAATTCTTCTGGAAAATTCAGTGTTCCAAATCAGAATCATAATGCATTTGGAAAATTCAATTTTCCAAGTCAGAATTATTACAACTCTTCTCGAAAATTTCCTTCTCCAAGTCAGAATTATAATTATCTTGGAAAATTCCTTGTCCCACGTCTAAATTATAATTCTTTGGAAATTCCTTGTTTCAGATCTGAATTATAATTCTTTTCTTCTCGAAAATGTCCTCTTCCAAGTCAGAATTATAGTTATTTTCTAAAATTCTTTGCCTCCCATCTGAATTATAATTCTTTCGGAAAATTCCTTATTCCAGATTTGAATAATAATTCTTTTCAAAAATTCCCTGTTCCACAAAAAAATTGTAATTCTTTTGGAAAATTCCCTGTTGCGCGAAATAATTGTAATTCTTTTGGAAAATTAAATGTTCCAAGTCAGAATTATTATAACTTTTCTCGAAAATTTCCTTTTCCAAGTCAGAATTATAATTCTCTTGGAAAATTCCTTGCCTCAGATATGAATTATAATTCTTTTGGAAAATTCCTTATTCCAGATTTGAATAATACTTCTGTTCGAAAATTCTCTGTTCCACGAAAAATTATAATCCTTTTGGAAAATTAAGTGTTCCAAGTCCGAATTTTATAATTATTTTCGAAATCGTAATTACAGTTTTTATATTTTTATTTTACAACCTAAATTTTTCTCTCTTTGACTTACAAAAAAATGTATTATTGACAATTTCAGATCATTGTTTCGTTTCGTGATGTATTATTACCGAGAGTAATAAAATATCAAAACTCTTATATTGATTTTAGTTCAATCGAATGGAAAATCCCAGTCATTTCCCGGTGATCGAAATTCCTAACTTTTTTCCGGTTTGCTGGTCATGTAGTCACCCTGATTATGTATTTTAAAAAGATAAAAAAAGATTATAGTAATTGAATTTTATCTCAATAATTAATTAATAATTAATAAATAAATAAATTATTAATTAATAAATAATTTTATCTTAAATAAAAAATGATTGTTTTGAATAATTCCAGCTTTCACACTTGTTGAGTATGTGGATTCGACCTGGGTGAAATACATGTGGTGGGTTTACATTATTGGCTTGATCTGGACTGCTGAATTTATTGGTGCCTGCCAAAATATGGTTATTGCTGGTGCCGTCGCGCATTGGTATTTTAGGTACGTTTTTCATATCTATAAAAAAATCTATTTATAGTTAACTGAATCGAGTTCCAAAAAATCATCCCCTCATAATTTATTATTATATTCACAGAGGAAAAGATGCAAGTCGATCACCAGTTTGCTCATCAATGGGAACACTCTTCTGTTATCATTTAGGATCTGTCGCCTGTGGATCATTGCTTATTACCCTCTTCAAATTGCCAAGATTGATTCTTACTTATTTGCACCAGAAGTAAGTTTACAATTTTTCATTTTCCACTGCAGTTTCAATAAAATTGTTAAAATTGATTTAAGACAGACTTCAAAGCCAAAATGCTCTAAAAAGAGGGAAAATCGGAATAAATTATTTTTAATAAATTTATGTAGGTACCATATTCCTCCGATTTCAAGACGAAATATATTGCACTTTCAACAAAATAGTTGAATTTCAACCAAAAAAGAATAATTTTCTACGATAAGAGATGAATTTTCAACAAAAAACTTAATTTTCAACCAAATAGTTGCATTTTAAAAAAAAATAAATATTTTCAACCAAACAATTGCATTTACAACCGAATAGTTAAACATTTACGCAAAAGAGACGAGTTTTTAACAAATAAATTGAATTTTTAACCAAATAGTAGAATTTACAACCTACAAAGATAAATGTTCAAACCAAAAAGACGAATATTCAACCAAGAAAGGTTTTTCAGTCAAGAAAAAAAAATTCAACTAAATTGTTGAATTTTCAAGCCAAAAAGAGGAATTTTGTGCAAAACAGTTGAACTTCCAACCTAGAAATATGAAGTTTTAACAACAAAGTTAATTATCAACCAAATAGTTGCATTTTCTACAAAAAAAAAACTAATATTCAAAGAAAAAGGTAATAGTTGATATTTTAGCCTGCATGATTTTTCAATCAAAAAGTTGAACTTTCAACTAAAAAGATCAATTTTCAATTAAAAATATTAAATTTTAACCAAAAATTTAATAATGAAATTTTAAATTAAGAAAATTAATTTAAAAAAAAGAATTTTGAACAAAATAGTCCAATTTTCTACCAAACATTTGAATCTTCAAGCAAAAAAATTAATTTTTAACCAAGTATTTGAAGTTTTAACCAAAAAGGTGAATTCTCAATAAAAAGTGTAATAGTTGATAATTCAACCAAAAAAGATTTTAATTTTAAATAAAAAACCGTTTAATTCAACCAAAAATGAAGAATTTTCAAGAAAATAGTTGAATCCTCAAAGAAAACAGATTAGTTTTCAAACGAACAGTTGTATTTTTAACCGAATTGTTACATTTTCAAGACAAAAAGATAAATTCTGAACCAAAAAATATAATAGTAGACTTTTCAATGAGAAAAAATTAACTTTCAACCAAAAAAAGATTACTTTTCTATTGAAAGATGAATTTTCAACAAAAAAGTTAAATTATCAACCAAATAGATGAATCATCAACCAAAAAAATTAATGTTTAGCAAAGTAATTCAACATTCAACCAAGTAGTTTAATTTTTTAACAAAAAGGAAGACTTTTTAACAAGATAGTTGCATTATATATAATATTAGACTTTTCAATAAAAAAGAAATAACTTTCAACCAAAAAAAGAGGTTTTTTCTATTAAAAGATGAATTTTCAATCCAGAAAGTTGAATTTTCTATTCAAAAAGACGAATTTTTAACAAAATAGTTAAATCCTCAAACAAAACAAACTAATTTTCAAACAACAGTTGCATTTTTAACCAAATTGTTACATTTTCAAGCCAAAATGAGGAATATTCTACAAAATATTTTAATTTCAAACCCAAAAATATGAATAGTGATTAACAAAGTTGAATACAACAAGAAAATATGAATATATAACCAAATAGTTGAATTCTCAATCAAAGCAGATACATTTTTAACGAGAGTTGATTTTCAAACAAAACGATCAATTTTCTGCTAAAAAAACGATTTAAAAAAAAAAGAAAAGAATGAATTTTCTACCAAAGAATTCAATTTTAAACCAAAAAGATCAATTTTCTACTAAAAAAGATGA
>CAKNYM010052746.1:432897-451363 GCA_932195095.1 Andricus curvator | reverse complement strand
AAGAATTAACTTTCAATCCAAAATAACGAATTTTCTATCCAAAAAGATGAATGTTCAACGAAACAGTTGAATATCTTACAAAAAAGGATGATTTTTTCAGAAAATAGTTGAATTTTCAACAAAATAATTAAATTTGTAACCAAAAGAGATGAATTCTGAACCAAAACTATAATAGTAGACTTTTCAATAAAGAAGAATTAACTTTCAACCAAAAAAAGAGGTCTTTTCTATTAAAAGATGAACTTTCAATCCAGAAAGTCGAATTTTCTATTGAAAAAGACGAATGTTCAACAAAACAGTTGAATTTTCGACCAAAACGGATGACTTGTAACCAAATAGTTGAATTTTCAACAAAATAATTAAATTTTTAACCAAATAGTAGAATTTTTAACCATAAGGGATGAATTCTGAACCTAAAATATAATACTAGACTTTCCAATAAAAAATAATTAACTTTCAATCCAAAATAACGAATTTTCTGTCCAAAAAAGATGACTTGTTAACAAAATAGTTGAAATTTCAACAAAATAATTAAATTTGCAACCAAATAGAATTTTTAACCAAAATAGATTAATTCTGAACCAAAGATATAATAGTAGACTTTAAAAAAAGGATAAACTTTTTAACAAAATAGTTGGATTTTCAACACAATAATTAAATTTTCTACCAAATAGTAGAATTTTTAACCATAAGAGATGAATTCTGAACCTAAAATATAATAGTAGACTTTCCAATCAAAAAGAATTAACTTTCAATCCAAAATAACGAATTTTCTATCAAAAAAGACGAATATTCAACAAAATAATTAAATTTTTAACCAGAAGAGATGAATTCTGAACCAAAACTATAATAGTAGACTTTTCAATAAAAAAGAATGAACTTTTAACCAAAAAAAGAGGTCTTTTCTATTAAAAGATGAATTTTCAATCCAGAAAGTCGAATTTTATATTGAAAAAGACGAATGTTCAACAAAACAGTTGAATTTTCGACCAAAAAATATAACTTTTAACAAAATAGTTAAATTTTCAACAGAATAATTAAATTTTCAACCAAATAGAATTTTGAACCAAAAGAGATTAATTCTGAACCAAAGATATATGTAATAGTATACTTTAAAAAAAAGGATAAACTTTCAACAAAACATAGTTGGATTAGAGTTCTTGAATGCCCAAGAATTTATGTTGAGCAAATGCTCTCGAAAATATGCTCAGCATTTAGACTCGAACAGAGCATTTTTAGAGCATTTAAGAGAATTTAAATCATTTATTGTTTAAGTAAATATATACCATAATTAATACATATATTTTTTCAATATCACAGAGTTTTCACAGGTCAGGTTATTCCAGAAAGTCAGGGAATGTCAGGGAAAACTAATTTTATTATTATGGTTGAAAATCGCAAATATTTGGTTGAACATGAATCTGTTTTGCTTGAGGATTCAAACCATTTTGTGGAAAATTAATCTTTTTTGGTTGAACTCAACTACTTTTGGTATAAAATTAAAATCATTTTTGTGGTTGAAATATATTATATCACGTTTTTCGTTGAGAATTCATCTTTTTTGGTAGAAAATTCAACAACTTAGTTGGAAGTGGAACTACTTTGTTAAAATTTCATTTATTTGGTTGATGATTCATCATTTTAGTTGAAACCCCTTTTTTTTTGTTCAAAATGTAATTACTTTGTTGAAAATTATGTTTCCTAGATGAAAATTAATTGTTTTAACTGCAAACTTAACTCGTATACACGTTTGGTTCAAAATTTATCTTCTTAAATTAGAAATTCAAATATTTGTTTCAAAATTCTTGTATTTTATTGAAAATTCAAATTTTGTGGGAGAATATTTAATTTTCTTGGTGACTAATTCATGTTTTTGGTTATAAATTCCTTCAAAAATTCAAATATTTGGTTCAAAAATTCATGTACTTTGTTAAAAATTGATCTATTTTGTTAGAAAGTTCATCTTATTGGTTGAAAATTTGAAAATTGATCTTTTTGGTTGAAAATGACTTTTTTCTTGTTTAGAATTAATTCTTTCAACTGGAAATGTAACTGTTCCATTTTTGGTCGAAAATGTATCTTTTTTTATAAAAATTTAATTTTCTTGGTTGAAAATTATACTATTTCGTTGAAAATTTACTTTAATTTGATGGAAAATTAATTTTTTTTTACTGCAAATTTAACTATTCTATTTTTAGTTCATAATTTATCTGTTTTCGGTTAAAATTCAACTATTTGTTGAAAATCTATCTTTTTTGGTAGAAGAGTAATCTCATTAGTTTAGATTTCATCTTTTTGGTTAAAAATTCATTTCTTTGGTTGAAAATTTATCTGTTTTGTTGAAAATTTGTTTGTTTTTTGGTTGAAAATTATCCTACTATATTTTTGGTAGAAAATTGATCTTTTTAGTTTAAAATTCATATATTTGGTTAAAAATTAAAATTTTTTTAGTTCAAGATTCATCATTTTAGTTGAAAATGCACTTTGACTATACCATTTTTTGTGGAAAATTTACCTTTTTTGATAGAAATGTAATCTTTTTCGTTAAAAAATTATCTGTTTCGTAGAAAAATTAACAATTCTATTTTTTTAAGAATTCATTTCTTTGGTTGGAAAAAAAACTATTTGTTTGAAAATTCGTTTTTTTTATTGCTAGAAAATTCTTGTTTTGTGTTGAAAAATCCACTTGGTCAAAAATTCATATTTTTGGTTAAACATTCATCATTGGGATTAAAAATTAATTTTTTTGGTTGAAAATTTGTTTCTTTTTAGTTGAAAATTAATTTTTTTTAACTGAAGATATAACTATTCTATTTTTGCTTGAAAATTTATATTTTTAGTTGAAAATAAATTAATTTTGCTGATAACTCGTTTTTTTAAATTGGCTTCTGTAACTGAAAATTGAAATATTATATGTTTGGTTTGTAAATTTATCTTTTTTAGTTTAAGATTGAATTATTTTGTCGAGAATTCATTTTTTTGGTTGAAAATTGATTTTTTTAGTTGAAAATTCATGTACTTTGTTTAAGATGAGTCTGTTTTGGTAGAGAAGTAATCTTTTGGGTTAAAAATTAATTTCTTTGGTTGAAAATTTATCTTTTTGACTTAAAAACACAATTAAAAAGTGTTTTAAATATATTTAGAAACAAAATTTATTTTGCATTAACGTTATTAATCTTCTGGGTGTATGGTTGGTTTTATACCTAGAAGAATTTAGAAATTTGAATATTGTAGCAACCCTGAATAAGGCACTGTTTAATGCGAATAATATATTTTCTATTACTTTGACTTCTTTTATAATTTTAATTTAGCACCCTTTCTAGTTTGAAGCTTTGCATTTTTCCGCGAAATTTAAACAATGTAATTATTATTAATAAAGATACGATTTTTAAAATCCTAATTCAAAATTCTCATTAAATTCTCAAAGCTCTCAAAATTCTCAAAATATTCTCGAGCATATTCTCATGCTCGTGAGAATTTCTCCGAGCACTTAAACTCTTTAGAACACTAAGTTGGATGGTCTTATCAGGTTCAATTAATTCAGTTGGGATTTTAAAGAAAAAAAAAAGAAAAAAGGGGAAAAAGAGGACTTGTTTAAAAAAGGTTAAATATGAAACTTGAGATTAATGTTCTGAATTTTCCAGATTCGAGAAGACAAGGGAAACTTCGCCATGTGCCCAATGTGGTTTAAGATGCTGCATTTGCTGTTTTTACTGCCTGGAAAAGTTCATCCGTTTCATGAACCACAACGCTTACACAGTTGTCGCCATAGAAGGAACGAACTTTTGCAAATCTGCACGAGTTGCCTTCTCCACAATCGTGAGCAATGCTCTGCAAATTGCAGTTATCAACAGTGTCGGAGACTTTATTCTGTTCCTGGGAAAATGTTTTGTCACGGCTGCCACCGGAAGTATCGGTTTACTCATTCTGAAAAAAAATACTGATCTCTACTTTTACGCTGCACCAGTTTTCGTCACCTGTGTTTTCGCCTTCTTCATCGCTCACTGCGTCATTTCCCTCTACGAGACTGTCATCGACACTTTGTTTTTGTGCGTCTGTGAAGATAAGAACTTGAACGGCGAGAATGGAAAATGGCGAGAATCGGGTTTGGCCCAACTTGGACAAAGTACAAATACGAACGGACAACAATCGCATGAATTGGCTCCAATGAACCAATAAGTAGATCTTTTTAGCAGTCGAAAGCCTTTTAGTATTTTAGATTTCAGTTTTACTATCAAGGGAAATTTGGATTTATACTCCTCCCAGTAATAGGATGCGCTGTTCAATTATTCTCGAGAAAAAAAGGCTTTAAAAAAATCCGCGATGTGTAACCGGATAGTCCGGGATCGATTCCTGCTGCCGGTATTTTTTTCCAATTTTTTTTATTGCAATTGACTATTACATTTATTTAAATTAAGCTAAAATATTTATTTTTAACCATTTTTTTTCATGTGAAAAAAAGTTTCCAGTGCAATTTTTTGTTAAAAAGCATCACTCGTTACTCTCATTTTAATATATGACAGGGTGTCCAGTGACCTTGAAAACCTGGAATTCTCGTTGAATTTTTTTTAAACCTTGAAAACTTGGAAATTTCCTTAAACTTTTCACGAGAATCTTGTAAAGTTTTTTATTTATCAAGATATAATTTATCTTTTGTTCATTGCAGAATAGACAAAGAGATTTCTGGGCACTTTTTTCAAAATATTTCGAATTTAAAAGAATTTTGAACATTTCAACAAGAGTTCACGGATTTCAAAGACTTACTTGTAAAAAGGATTTCAAGGATTTGAAAAAGGCGTGTAGAGAAAATTTCAAAGATTTCACAAAGATTTCGAATATTTCACAAAGATTTGAAAACTTTCAAAAGATTTCAAGGATTTTAAATATTTTAACAAAGTTACAATATACCAGATGTCGAAGAATTCAAAACATTTTAAAGATTTTAAACGATTTCAAAATGTTTTAGAAGATTTTAAAATATTTCACATAGATTTCAAATATTTTAAATGAATACAAAATATTTCAAATACTTCAAAGAATTCATAAGGATTTCAAAATATTTCAAATTTTCAGAGATTTTAAAAAGGGCACATTACACCAGATTTCAAACAAACACAAAAGATTTCACAAACAAAGATTAAAGAAAGATTTCACAAATATTTAAAAGATTTCAAAATATTTCAAAACCTTTCACAAAGATTTCAAGTATATCAAAGATTTTACCAAATTTTTCAAGATTTCAAAATATTTCACAAATATTTCAAATATTTTAATGATTTCAAATGAATACAAAAGATTTCAGAAATATTTCGCAGATTTCATCAAAATTCCATAGAGATGTCAGAAGAATACAAGAATTTCAAAGATTTCAAAAAGGGTACAGTACACCAGATTTCAAAGATTTCAAAATATTTCAAAGATTTTAAACGATTTCAAATTTGTTTAGAAGATTTCACAAAGATTTCGAACATTTCACAAAGAGTTTAAAACTTTCAGAAGATTTTCAAGATTTAAAAAGGGTATAGTAAACCAGATTTTTACGGGTTCAGAACATTTTAAATAATTTCAAAATTTTTAGAATATTTCAAAATATTTCAATGATTTCAAACGAATGCAAAATAGTTCAGAAAGATTTCACAAATATTTCAAAGCATCCATAAGGATTTCAAAAGATTTTAAGAATTTACAATATTTCAAAGAGGGTACAGTACGCCAAAATACAAAACATATCAAAGATTTCAAACGAGTTCACATTTTTTTAGAAAATTTCAAAAGATTTCAGAAAGTTTTCAAATATTCCAGTGATTTCATATGAATACAAAAGATATAGGAAAGATTTCACAAGTATTTCAAAAAATTTATAAGGATTTCAAAAGATTTCAAGAATTTAAAACATTTCAAAGGATTTCAAGGATTTCAGAAAATTTCAAAGGTTTTAAACAATTTCAAAAGGTTTCAATAAATTTTAGAGACTTCAAAATATTTCAATGATTTCAAACGAACACACAAGTTTTCACAAACAAAAATTAAAGAAAGATTTCATAAAGATTTCAAAAAATTTCAAAAAGATTTCAAAGAATCAATGAATTTCAAAAACTTTCAAAAAGATTTCAAAGAATTAAAGAATATCAAAGATTTTACAAAAATTTGAAAAGATTTCAAAAGATTTCAATGAATTCACAAAGATTTCATAAGCTTAAAAAAATTTCACGAAGATTAAAAAAATTTCAAAGAATTTCAAGACTTTACAAAGATTTAAAAATATTCCCAAAGATTTCACAAAGACTTATGTTCTCAAAAAATTAAGAATTTGTTTATTTGTGATTTTGCTTTCTTCAGAAATTGTTGGCCAATAAAAAAATGAAATGTTTTATCTTTTACATTTATAACAAACGGTTATTTGATTATTGATGTAAAAAAGGAGACCTGGAAAAACTTGATTTCTTGACCTGGAAAACCTGGAAAAAACCTTGAATTTTGTTCATATGAATTGAATGAAGGACACCCTTTATGATTACGATAATAATATAAAAAGTCTTTCTGCTTTTATATAATTGTATTATTTTTGTTATATTTGAATATTTAATTTCTTCTTATTATACTATTTTTATATATTTTATTTTTATTTCATATGAAAATAATAATAAGCAAAATATAAATTTTCAGTTATATGAACAAAAATAACAATTTTCTATTTAAAAAAACCTTTTCTTGGGGTAAAAGTTGTAAAGGTTGAAAAAATTATTAAAAATTAATATTTTGGCTTGACAGCCTGAAGGGTGATAAAATTTTCATAAGATAATATTGCAAAAAAAACGTCAACTTGATCTTGAGTACAGGATTTTACTAAATTCTTGAAATATTTTTAGAATTTTGTCCCTAGATTATGCCTTGGGGCCAAATTTGATATGAAAAAATCGCAAAATTTCAAAAATGTGCAAATACTTACAAACATTTTAAAAAAATCATTATTTATCATATTTTAATAAATTTCAGTAATATTTATAAAAATATTGTTTTGAATTTTTTAAATTATGTGGCGAGTACAATCATTATTTGAAATTTCGAACTTTTTTGCACCAAGTTCGACACTAGGGCAAAAATTCTAAAAATATCTTAACAATTAAGCAAAATTAAGAGACATTTAAAATTAGCCAAAGAACTAGAAAAATATATTTTTATTAAATTGCCATTTTGCCTCCAATTTGGGCTTATCAGACGCAAAATTTTATTAACTTTCATGCTGTGCGTGTTGTTTTTTAACAAAAAATTGCATACGGATTTTATTATATAAAAAATGGTTAAAAATTAATATTTTGGCTTGATTTAAATAAATTTAATAGTCAATTGTAATAAAAAGAACGATAAAAAAATGCCGGCAGTAGGAATCGAGCCTAGACTTTCAGCTTACAAATCCGGATCGATAACGCCATTTCACGTGTCTGGATTTTTAAAAAGTTTTTCTCGAGTATGAATTAAAAGCATATCTTATTACTAAAACATATTACAAATTTGGTAATTATCTCTTACTGGTAGGAGTATGAATCCAAAAAAAAAAATATAAGGGATGTAGATTCCCCTGGTAAAATTTCTTACCAAGTGTGTTTCCCGTTTTACAACCGAGTCACACTTTTGCAATCTATTTCACGAAGATTAAGTTTGTGAAACTTATTATCTTTTCTGCAATTTGACGTCGTTTTATAGCACCGAAAATATTGTTTTTCTAGTCTAAGTTTTCCACTAGACTTCAGAGTCTTTATATTTCAAGAATTTTCTATAATGAAAGACATTTTTATGATCTCTTCAGCTCAGAAATGATTGTTAGGTTAAAATAAGTTTTTATACTAAGTTCTATGTTTCGTCTTTTTTTATATCGCCGTGACTTTTTTAATAATTTTAATAATCTTTTAATAATTATGAACCTATTTTATGAATATATATAGACTTCCGTCTTTTAACGTACAAAGTAATTTAGGATCGTATCGAAAGGATCGCAATCTACTTTTGCTACGAATTGTGTCATGTGAATCTAAGTATTTTTGTATTAGATCAGAGAAGGTGCATACGATTTAGAAAACTTGTTGTGGTGCTTAGGGATCGTCCATAAACTACGTTACCAATTTTTCTATAATATTATCTTTTTTATAGAAATTTAATCTTCTTGGCTTAAATTTCATCTGTTTGGTTGAAAAATTAACTATTCCTAGTTGAAAATCTATCTGTTTTAGGTAAAAATTCAATTACTTTGTTGAAAATGTAACTGTTTTGTTAAAAATTTATTTTTCTACCAGGAAATTTAACTATTCTGTTTTTTGTTTAAATTTTTTTTGTTTTTAGGTGAAAATTCATGTATTTGATTGAAAAATTGTCTTTTTGGGTGGAAAATTATTCTTTTGAGTTAAGAATTCAACTGTTTGATTAAAAATTCATTTCCCCTTTTTCTCGATTTTTCGTTTAAATTTTTGTGTTGGTTAAAAATTTCACTATTTAATCAACTACTTGCTTTAAAGTTAAACTACTTTCTAAAAAAATAATTTTTTTGGTAGAAGATTCATCATTTTAGTTAAAAATTAAACTACTTGGTTGAAAATTAACTTTTTTGTTGGAAATTCATATTTTTGGTTGAAAAATAAACTATTTTGGTAACAAATTCAACTATTTTGATAATCATTGAACTATTTATTTAAAATTTTTAATATTGGGTGTGAAATTAACGTTTTTAGAGAAAAATAATATTATTGGAATGAAAATTCAGTTATTATATAAATAATTCGTCTTTTTTGCTTAAAAAGTCAACAATTTTGTTAAAAATTCATGTATTTTTTTGAAAAGTTGTATTTTATGGTAGAAAATTAATCATCTTGGTGTAAAATTCATCTTCTTGGTTGAGAATTCAACTATTTTTTTAAAAATTCATTTTTCTTGATTTAAAATGATCTTTCTTATTAAAAATTCATCTTTTAATTCTGCTTTAAAAGACGAATGTTTTCTAAAACATTCCAATTTTTAGTTTGAATACCGAAATTTTATGTTGAAAATTCCTTTTCTTTTGTTAAATACAACTGGTAGAAAGTTGGTTTTTTTACAGAAAATTTTCCGATTCCATTTTTAGTTCAAAAATATCTTTTTTAGTTGAAAATTCAACTATTCGTTTTTAAATCAACTTTTTTGTGGAAAATTCAACTGTTTTGTAGAAAATCCGTCTTTTTGTCTTAAAAATTCAACAATTTCGTTGAAAATTAAACTGTTTGGTTGTAAATTAACATTTTTGTTCGAAATTTATATTTTTTGTTGAAAACTAAACGCGCTAAAAATAGAATAAGCGTCCATAGAAGCGATTTTTTGATTGAACATTCATTTCTTTCATTGAAAATTTATTTCTTTGGTTGAAAATTCGTATTTAAACAAAATTAAAAATGAATTTTTTAAACTAAAAATTGGTCTATTTAATTTTTTGTCTATAATATTATCTTTTTTATAGAAAAATCTTCTTGGCTTAAAGTTCACCTGTTTGATTGAAAAATTAACTATTCTAAGTTGAAAATCTATCTGTTTTAGGTGAAAATTCAATTACTTTGTTGAAAATTTGTCTTTTTTGATAGAAAAGTAATCTCATTAGTCGAAACTTCATTATTTTAGTTAAAAATTCACTCTCTTCTTTGAAAATTTAACTTTTGTTAAAAATTTATTTTTCTACCAGAAAATTTAACTATTCTGTTTTTTGTTAAAATTTTTTTTTTTAGGTGAAAATTCATGTATTTTATTGAAAAATTTTCTTTTTGGATGGAAAATTTGCCGATTCCATTTTTGGTTCAAAAAATATCTTTTTTAGTTAAAAATTTAACGTTTCGGTTTTAAATAAACTTTTTTGTGTGGAAAATTCAACTTTTTTGTGGAAAATTCCACTTTTTTGTAGAATATTCGTCTTTTTGTCTTAAAAATTCAACAATTTCCATGAAAATCAAACTGTTTGGTTGAAAATGAAATTTCGTCGAAAATTTATATTTTGGTTGAAAAATGCTGGTAAAAAACTCAACTATTTAGATAAAAGTTGAACTATTTATTTGAAAATTTAAATAGTTGGTAGAAAATTAAAGTTTTTTATTTTGTTGAAAATTCGTTCTTTTTTTGGTGGAAAATTTAACTATTTTATTGAAAATTAATTTTTTTAACCGAAAATTTAACAAATCCATGTTTGGTTGAAAATTCCTGTATTTTATTGAAAATTCGTTTTTTTTTGTAGTAGAATATTATCCTTCTTGGTGACTAATTTATCTTTTTGGTTACAAATTAATTTATTACGTTGAAAATTCATTTCTTTGGTTGAAAATTTAACTATTAGGTTGAAATTCCTTAAATTCAAATACTTTTATGAAAATTCATTTATTTTGTTAAAAATGAATCTTTTTGGTTGAAAATTAATTACTTTGGTCGAAAATTAGTTGTTTTTTTTAATGAAAAATAAATTTTTTAAACTGAAAATTGAACTATTCCATTTTTTTTCTACAATATTGATCTTTTTTATAGAAATTTAATCTTCTTGGTTTAAAGTTCATCTGCTTGGTTGAAAATTGAACTATTTCGTTGAAAATTTAATTATTTTGTTGAAAATGCAACTATTGTGTTAAAAAGTAATCTTTTTTGGTCAAAAATTCAATAACTTGGTTGAAAGTTGTACTATTTTCTTAAAAATTTATTTTGTTGGTTGAAGATTCATCTCTTTGGTGAAAGACGTAACTATTTCGTTGAAAATTCGTTTCTTTTTTGGTTGAAAAATAACTTTTTTCAGCTCAAAATTAAAAAATTTAACTATTTGGTTAAAATTGATCTTTTTTACTTGAAAATTCATGTATTATGTTGAAAATTCGTGCTTTTTAGTAGAAAATTAATCTTCTTAGTTAAAACAATCAACTTTTTCGTTGAAAATTTATCTCTTTGACTCAAATTTTAATTATTTGATTGAATATTCTTATTTTTTATTGCATTCAACTGTTTTTGATTAAAATTAAAATCTTTTTTAGTTAAAAATTTACATTTTTAATTGAAAGTTGATATTTTTTATTTGAAAATTCAACTATTTGGATGTAAATTCATGTGTTTTGTTGATGATTCAACTGTTTTGTTAAAAATTCGTCTTTTGGTTGAATTGAACTGTTTTTTACTTCAAATTACAATAGTTTTTCCTTAACATATCAAGTATTACAGGTTTTGTTGAAAATTCTTCTTTTCCGGTTTAAATTTCAACTGTGTTGTAGAAAATTCGTCTTTTGGCTTGAATATTCAACAATTTGGTAGAATATTAAAGTATATAGTTGAAAATTAACCTTTTTATTAAAAATTCTTATTTTTGGGTTGAAAATTCAAATTTAAAAAATTCAACTATATGGTTAAAAATTAAACTATTAATTTGAAAAAAAATAACTGTAATAAATAAACTTTTTTTGTGTACAATTTTTTTGAAATTTGTTCAAAATTTTTTTTTTGAAAATCCATCTTTTTGCGGTGGAATATTAATCTTCTTACAAAATTCATCTTTTTGGTTGGGGATTCAACTATATTTTGTTCAAAAATCGTATTTTTTGGTTGAAGTTAACTGGAAGGAAATTCCTTCTTTTTTTGTTGAAAATTATTTTTTGTTTAAACTGAAATGTGAATTTTCAACCATAAATTCGAATTCGCAACCTTATGGTTGAATTCTTAACTGGAAAAGATAATTTTCCAACCAAAAATGGAATAGTTAAATATTCAGTTAAATAAAAAAAAACATTCAACGAAAAAAAAATGAATTTTCAAATAAGAATAATAATTTTCTACCAAAAGAAGTTGAATTTTTATCAAAATACAAGAACTTTCAACTGAAAAAGATAAAATTTCAATAATACTATTATATTATAATTATAATATTATATTATAATATTATATAATAATACAATTTGGTTGAAAATACATTTGTTTTGTGGAAAATTCATGTATTTTGTTGCAAATTCGTCGTTTTGGGTATAAAATTAATTCTCTTTTTTAAAAATTCATCTTTTTGGTTGTGGATTAAACTATTTTGTTAAAAATTCTTCTTTTTTGGTTCAATTAAACTGGTAGCATTTTTTTTTATAAATAAATCTTTAAACTGAAAATGTTACTATTCCATTTTTTGTTGATTTTTTTTTTAATTCAACTATTTGGTTGAAAATTTAACTATTTTGGTAGAAAATTAAAATATTTGCTTGAATTATTAACTACTTGGTAGAAAATTAACTTTTTTGTTGAAAATCTATAGTGTCGGGTGGAAAATTTAATTTTTTTGTGTAAAATTCATGTACTTTGTTGAAAATTCATTTTTGGGGCGGAAAATTAATCTTCTTTGAAAATTCATCTTTTTGGTTCTGGATTTAACTATATTTTGTTCAAAATTCGTATTTTTTGGTTCAATTCAACTGGTAGAAAATTCTTTTTGTTGAAAAATTATTATTCACTTTTTTGTTGAAAATTCATTGTGTCGGATGGAAAATTTAACTGTATTGTGGAAAATTCATGTATTTTGTTGAAAATTCGTCTTTTTGAGAAGAAAATTAATCTTCTTTTTTTAAAAAATCATCATTTTGATTGAGCATTCAACTATTTTGTTAAAAAGTCGTGTTTTTTAGTTGAAAATTCCTTTTTTTAAATTAATAATTCTGACTGAAAGTGTAACTATAGTTGGTTAAAAACTTATATTTTTGAGATGAAAATTCATCTATTTGGTTGAAAATTCATCTCTCTTGTTTAAAAATTACATTATTGATGACAATTCATCTTTGTAGGTTTAAAATTCAACTATTTTGTTGAGTCGGCTTTTTTGGTTGAAAATTTAACTGTTTTCTTGAAAATTCGGATAGAAAATTCATTCATTCATACATGAAATAAAAAATATCCCAAAATTGGTAACGTAGATTATGGATGACCCCTCATTAATGAATCGAAAGTGGATTTTCAAGTCCACCTTGAAAGTATATTTAAATAACTGATACTCTATTGCTTTAACGAATTTTTGCAATGATAAAAGCGAAATGAAGATTATTTTTTTAATATTATACACAAAATTATATGCATCTCAGATAAAAAAAAGTTTATATTATACGTACGTTGAATTTGTGTGTCTACACGAGCACCGAAAATAGTTATGCATGTACAATTAATTATTAACCACGTTTTGGTGAAAAAACTGATAAGCTCTGTGCTGCCGTCCAATTTGCAGGCTTTTTTCTATCGATATTCTAATATATTCGATATATTCTATTTTGTGCTATCAATAATGTTAACGCAGGGTCTCAAATTGAGAATTTTACGAAAATTTAGACAGGGCATGCCGTTTTTTAAATAATAAATGAAGCCTCGGCAGAAAGAACGTTGTATTAACAGAAGTTTCGTGCCCCTCGAGTTCTATAGTTATTCTTATTTTTAATTGTAAACAAGAATGTAAAAAATGAATTTAAAATAGTTGTGTTTTTTTACTTTGTATTAAAAAATTCAAATATTTGGTTTAAAATTCATTTTTTTTGTTGAAGATTCGTCATTTTAGTTAAAATTTCATTTCTTTGGTTGAAAATTAAATTATTTTGTTGAAAAATCTTTTTTTTAAGATTCATTAAATTTTAATTATTTTTTAAACTGAATATGTAACTATTCTATTGTTGGTTGAAAATTGATCTTTTCTAGCTGGAAATTCAATAATTTAGTTAAAAATTTATGCATTTTGTTGAGAATTCATATTTTTTGTTTGAAAAATCGACTATTTGGTTTAAAGTTGAACTACTTTCTAAAAATATCTTTTTTCTTTGTCGAAGATTCATCATTTTAGTTAAAAATTCAACTATTTGGTTGCAAATGAACTTCGTTGCTGAAAATTCAACTGTTTTGTAGAAAATTCGTCTTTTGGTCTTGAAAATTCAACAATTTCGTAGAATATTAAACTATTTGATTGAAAATTAACTTTTTTGTTGAAAATTCATATTTTTGGTTGAAAAATAAATTATTTTGGTCAAAAATTATATTTTTTTTATATACATTGAACTATTTAAAATTTGAAATATTTGATAGAAAATTAACATTTTTGTCGAAAAATCATATTTTTGGGCTGAAAATTCAATTATTATGCAAATAATTCGTCGTTTTTGCTTAAAGATTCAACAATTTTGTTGAAAATTCATTTATTTTTTTGAAAAGTCGTTAAATATTCAGTTAAATAAAAAACAATTCAACGAAAAAAAGTATGTTTAACAAAATAATTCAATTATCAATTAAAGAAATACATTTTTAACTTAAAAAGGTAAATTGTCAACAGAAAGTGAAATTGCTAAATTTTCAGTAAAAAAACTTAATTTTCAGCCAAAAAAATGAATTTTCAAATAAGAATAATAATTTTCTACCAAAAAAAGATGAATTTTGATCAAAATACAAGAACTTTCAACTAAAAAAGATAAAATTTCAATAATACTATTATATTATAATTATAATATTATAATACTATATAATCATACAATTTGGTTGAAAATACATTTTTTTTTGTGGAAAATTCATTATTTTGTTGCAAATTCGTCTTTTTGGGTATAAAATTAATTCTCATTTTTAAAAATTCATCTTTTTGGTTGTGGATTAAACTATTTTGTTAAAAATTCGTCTTTTTTGGTTCAATTAAACTGGTAACAAAAATTTGTTTGATAATTAATTTTTTAAACTCAAAAATCTAAAAAAAATCTAATTTCCATTTTTTGTTGAATTTTGAAAATTTTATTGAAAATTCGTTTTTTGGGGTGGAAAATTAATCTTTTTGGTTGTGGATTCAACTATAATTTGTTCAAAATTCGTCTTTTTTGGTTCAATTTAACTGGTAGAGAATTAACTTTTTAAACGAAAAATGTAACTATTCCATTTTTGGTTGAAAACTTATTTCCTTTTATTGGAAATTCAACTATTTGGTTGAAAATTCATCTATTTATTGGTGGTTGGAAAATACATTTGTTTTGTGGAAAATTTATGTCTTTTGTTGAATTTTCGACTTTCTGGGTATAAAATTAATCCTCTTTTTTAAAAATTCATCTGTTTGGCTGTGGATTCAACTATTTTGTTACAAATTCGTCTTTTTTGGTTCAATGAAACTGGTAGAAAAGTTTTTTTTTATAATTCTTTAAACTGAAAATGTAACTATTCCATTTTTTGTTGAATTTTTTTTTTTGTAAAATTCAACTATTCGGTTGAATATTCATTTTTTTGTTGAAGATTCATCATTTTAGTTAAAGTTTCATTTCTTTGGTTGAAAATTAAATTATTTTGTTGAAAATTCTTTTTTTTTTAAGATTCATTTAATTTCATTCATTTTTTAAACTGAATATGTAACTATTCTATTGTTGGTTGAAAATTGATCTTTTCTAGCTGAAAATTCAATAATTTGGTTAAAAATTTATGCATTTTGTTGAGAATTCATATTTTTTGTTTGAAAAATCGACTACTTGGTTTAAAGTTGAACTACTTTCTAAAAAAATCTTTTTTTTTGTCGAAAATTCATCATTTTAGTTAAAAATTCAACTATTTGGTTGCAAATGAACTTCTTCGCTGAAAATTCAACTGTTTTGTAGAAAATTCGTCTTTTAGTCTTGAAAATTCAACAATTACGTAGAAAATTAAACTATTTGGTTGAAAATTAACTTTTTTGTTGAAAAAAAAAACATTTTTGGTAAAAAATTAACCTATTTTTATAAAAATTGAACTATTTATTTAAAATGTTTAATACTTGGTGAAAAATTAACGTTTTTGTCGAAAAATCATATTTTTGGAATGAAAAATGACGGTGAATTTATTTTTTGGCCCGTAATTACACAAATCATTAGAAGAAAAGTCTATCCAATCACTTAAAATATCACATGATACATAATGCAATTTAAAATAAATTTGATTTTAACTTTTTTAAATTTTAAGTTTAATTGTTAAATTTTTCAATTATAAAATCATTGATTTTAGGTATTTATTTTTATGGGTAGATTTTCAATTAAAAGAATTTTAAAAATGCAGTTTCGAAGACTTAAACAATAAAATATAAATAATTTTAAAAATTGCAATGTGTTGACAAAAAGCGTTTTAAGTTGATCAACTGTAAATATAAATTAATTAATGATTTTTGAAACTGAACTGTAGTTCGAGTATTTAAAATTGAACAATAATGTATTCAAAATTAAACAGTTTTCAGATTTTAACGTTAAAAATTAAACTGTTTCAATTCGAAAGCCTTAGTAATTAAACAAATTTATACGTCCGATTGAAACTTTGTAAACTATTTTCAATTTTAAAATAATTTAAAATAATAGATTCAGAATTGAACAGTTTTATTAAATTTAAAATCCTATAGAAATGATGTTTCAGAAAAAAATATTACATTTTTAACCCATTCAATTTGAAAATTTGTAATGAAGAAAAAGACCAATTTTTCAATAGTTAGCAATGTTTGAATGTTTATTTAAAATGAGCAATTACAACTGAAATATTTGAAACTAAACGATTTTAAAACGAATTTTTTGAAATAGAAAGCCTTGAATCGTCAAAATTTCAGAGAGCTAAACTTAAACTTTGGACGTTGCAATGTTAACTATAATTGTTATATTTTAAAAACTTTTCATTATTAACGATTTACAATTACATATTTACAAATTGTTATAAGATTCAAACTTACTTAAAAACTTGAAAAAATTTCAAAATATTAAAAATTTTAAAACAAAATATAGATTTTTGAAAATTTCGAATAAAATTTTTTAAGCTTTTTAAGGATTTTGAAAGGTTTTAATATAATAAAAAAAAATTCTGAATATTCCTGTGAAAATTTTAAATGATTTTTTATTTTTTTAAATTAATTTTAACAGAATATTTTTAAAAAAATTTAAAAGGCAAAACAAATTTTAACGAATAAATAACAATTGAACAATTATTACTTTATAAAAAATTCAAGTAAGTTTGAGAGATATTTAGACGGTTTGAAAAAATAAAAAATAAAATTGAAAAAAGATTTCAAAAAATGTAAAAGAAAATGTATACTTTTGAAGATTTCGAACAAAAAATATAGAAGCTTTTTAAACATTTTTAAAAAATTCCAAAGAAAGAAAGAAATGTATTAAGATTTCTAGGAAAATTAAATGATTTTACATTTTGAAAAATTAGTTTTAAGAGTATATTTAAAAAGATTCTCAAAATTCTAAAAGAAAAATCTGGAAAATTTTAAGGCAAGTTTTTTAATTTTTCAGGATTTATTACAAGTTTTCGGAAAAATTCGAATCATTTTAAAAGATATTTAGAAGTTTTGAAAAAAATTCAAAAATAATGTAAAATTTGACAAGATTCCAAAAAGTGTAAAATAAAATGTAGAGTTTTTAAGATTTTGAAACAAAATTTTGAAGCTATTTCAGGATTTTAAAAGGTTTCAAGATAAAACAAAAATTTTCTAAAGATTCCTGGGAAAATTTAAAGTGATTTTTTATTTTAAAACATTTTTTAAGGGAATATTTAAAAATATTTCAAAACAAATTTTAATGTATAAATAACAATTGAACCATTATTAATTTTTTTGTTTAGTTAAAAATTTATTTTTCTAACAAAAAAAATTAACTATTCTGTTCTTTGTTTAATTCTTTTTTGTTTTTAGGTGAAAATTTATGTATTTTATTGAAAAATTGTCTTGTGATGGAAAATTATTCTTTTGGGTTGAAAATTCAACTGTTTGATTAAAAATTAATTTTCTTGGTTGAAGATTGATCATTCTAGTTAAAAATTCATTTTCTTGATTGTAAATTTAACTATTTTGTTAAAAATGTATTTTTCTAACTGAAAATTTAACTATTCTCTTTTTGTTTGGTTTTAGGTGTAAATTAATGTATTTTATTGAAGAATTATCTTTTTTGATAGAAAAGTAATCTCATTAGTCGAAACTTCATCTTGTAGGTAAAAAATTCATTTTTATAATTTAAAATTTACCAATTTTGTTAAAAATTTATTTTCCTAACAGAAAATTTAACTATTCTATTTTTGGTTGAAATGTTTTTTATTTTTAGGTGAAAATTCATGTATTTTAATGAAAGAATTGTCTTTTTTGATAGAAAAGTAATCTCATTAGTCGAAACTTCATCATTTTATTTAAAAATTTATTTTTCTAACGGAAAATTGAACTATTCTGTTCTTAGTTTCATTTTTTTGTTTCTAGGTGAAAATTCATGTATTTTATTGAAAAATTGTCTTTTTTGATTGAAAATTATTTTTTTGGGTTGAAAATTCAACTTTTTGGTTGGAAATTCATCTTTTTAGTTCAAAAATCATTTATTTAACTGAAAATGTAACTATTCCATTTTTTGTAGAAAATTGATCTATTTTATAGAAATTTAAGTTTAGCAGTTTAGTTAAAAATTGAACTATTTCGTTGAAAATCTATTTCATTTGGTTGAAAATTAGTTTTTTA
>CAKNYM010052746.1:384190-427005 GCA_932195095.1 Andricus curvator | reverse complement strand
AATGCTTCATGGGATTTCAAGGATTTTCAAATATTTCAAGATTTTTCCTCTCTCTATTTGTAGGAATTTTCAATTGATTTCAATGGTTTCAAAGGAATTTCAATTTTTTAACAGAAATTCTCACATGTTAGAGCTTTTTGAGAGTTTCCGGGGATTAAGTTATCCAAAGGCACTTTAGAGTGGTTAAAAATTTGAAAACTGAACTGATGACGATTCCCTTGATGCGATATTTCCATGATTCTTTAAACACATAGATTTTTCTCTTAAACTCCTATCTAATGCAACGCTGCTGAAGGCTGGTGACCTTCTCAGCATCAAGGGGTCGGTTTGATTATGAATGAAAAAGCAAGACAGCATCTCAAAGATCATGATTTTGTATCTCCCAGATTGTTGTGGGCTAGAATGAAGGTAGGAATCAGAAGATTATTTATCATAGCGTGCTACGCCCCAGTTGATAGCGATCCGACAGAAGTCAAAGACGCCTTCTGGGACACTTTAAATGATACAATAAGTACTTGCGATTAAGGTGAAAGAATAATTCTGCTAGGAGATATGAACGGATGGGTCGGCGTCCAACGCCAGGATACAGATACAGAAAGGGTGCTAGGTAATTTTGGGGATCCAACAAGAAAAAATTATAACGGGGAAAAATTAGTTAGCTTATGCTTAGAAAAGGGCATATTTATTAAAAATACTTGGTTTCGACAAAAAATGATCCACATGTACACCTGGTGTAAAGGAAATAACCACAGAAAATTGACTTCGTTATTGCGGATGACAGACTAAGAGAACTAGTAAAAGATACTAGAGTCATGGGGGGTTCTGAATGCAATACTGATCATTACTTTCTAGTCTCCAAAATAAACTTAGGGCGGGGATGGGGAGGCAAGAGAACAAAAAAAACAGACCAAACGAGAATCAAGATTGAAAATTTACAGAAACCTGAAGATTTTCAGAATAAGATAAACGAACGCATAGATAGGGCAACTTGGGAGGCGCTTGGAAGCAATAAAGATATAGAGGGCGCGTGGACTTTGTTACGGGATATCATTGTTAAAACTGCGATTGAAGTGTGTGGTACGGCAGTGGTAGGAAGAAAGTCTGGTGATGCGTGGTGGAATGATGAAATTCAGGCAGCCCGGAAAAAAAAGAAAAAATCCTACAAGAGAAGATTAAACATCACAGGTCTTAGCGATGCGGAGAGAAATATACTTAAAAGCGATTATAGAGACTAAATGAGGAAAGTTAAACGAGTAGTCAAGGAAATTAAAGATAAAATCAGACCAGAAGAAGAGAAGAAAATACAAAACGACTCTGAAGGAATCATGAAAATATTATTTAAAGAGATGAAGGGAAGTAAAAGTACAGAGTTTGTCAGCGTGAGAAACAACAAAGGTGAAATGTTATATGATACAGACGGGATAGTAGACGCTTTGAAAGACTCTTTTAAAGAATTATTAGGAGGTGAAACTATAGGGCAACACAAATGCGACATAGAACATAATGCATTAGAAACCCCAATTGAAAAAGTCTGTGTCACTGAGGTTAGTGACATAATTAAGAACTTAAAAAACAGTAAAGCTGCTGATGTAGACAGTATTAGCGCTGGAATGCTTAAATACAGTGGCGAGTACATACCTCACAGCTTGTGCGAATTGATAAATTTATGTATCGAGTTGGGAGAAGTCCCAGACGATTGGAGAAAAGCAATTATCAGAAAAAAGTTTGAGAGTGGGAAAGAAAGTTTTCTGCATGCACTTGTTGACCTAGAAAAAGCATTTGACAAGGTGAATAGAAGTAAACTTTGGGAAGTCCTTAAAGGATACGGAGTCAATGGATGACTCCTACAAGCAATACATTTGTGGATAAGTGTCTTCTAAGAATGGCCCTCTTCGACGAAGAAGGTGTAGATCTCGAGACAGAGAGGGTACGTGGGTTAGCTTTCGCAGATCACAAAATTGCTATAGCAGATTCAATCGAGGACTTGCAAAGAATGTTGAATTTACTGAATGCAAGCAATCCCAGGCCGTAGTACTGAAATAAATGTAATATATGTTTGATATAATAGTGTTGAACACAATGTAGAAAAGTTCTCAATTCGGACAAAATCGAGTGCGAAGCATGAGATACGTGACGAGAATATATTCGTCAAAGCCGAAAGAGCTTTAACAAAAGAGAATTCACAATCACCAAATTACAGTTGTCGATGCTTTGATCTTTAATTTTAAAAAGTCTGTGCAAAAATGTGGGGGAAATACATGCGAGATGAGCGAGCCGCGTGCAACGAGACTGCGTCCGCGCAGCGGGCAGATTGTTTGTTTTAAAATTCCTCTACTTTGTTCAAGATTCAACTATTTTGATGAAATTTCGTCTTTTCAGGTCGAAAATTCAACTATTTGTTTAAAAATTTTACTACATTGTTTAAAAATTTAACTATTTTGTGGAAAACTCGTCTTACTTGCTTGTAGTTTCAATTATTTAGTTGTAAATGCAACTGGTCGTTTCAAAATTAATCTTTATTTGTTAAAAATTAACGTTTCTGTTAAAAATTCATCTTTTCGGGTTTCAAATTTAAGGCCTGAACTTGGTTCAAATTTGCCACTTGAGGTCCTTTTAAAAATGGAGGGCGCGTTACGTTTTCGTTGATTGGTTGACTTTTTTGTTTTGAATGCGTCAGCTGTGCAAGCTGTTGGCATGCGTCAGCAAAGATATTATAAACATAGATGCGGCACCTCACTAGCGAACCTATAAGAAGTTCCAAGAACTAAAAAGATGCCATTAGTTAAAAAGAGATGGAGATATCTCTGTCTCTTTTTAACCAATGATATTTTTTTAGTTCCTGGAACTTATTATAGGTTCGCTAGTGAGGTGCCGCATCCAGATTTCTAAAATCTTTGGCGTCAGTTCGCTTTTAGTGGTTTGGCGAGGTGTTTTGGTTCGAGTGATGTCTAAAAATGATGTAGAAAAATGCCGAAAGTAAAGAAGCGGCAGCGTTTAACGTTCAAAGAACAATATGAGCTCGCAGACAAAGTGAAATCAGGTGCCTCAAAACTGTCTATTTTACAGAAATATGGAATCTGCGAGGCTACGTACAAAAGAGTGTTAGCTCGGGAATCTGATTTGAGGAATAAAGTTAATAGTTATGAATATGCGAAGAAGAAATCGTCGAAAACGAGTCCTAATATGGTTTTGGATGCTGCTGTGCTAGAATGGTTCAAACAAGTGAGAGACAGAGGTGATCCAATATCCGGTCCAATTATTAAAGAGAAAGCTCTCATTCTAAACGAGAAGCTCAACGGTCCTGAAACGTTTAAAGTAAGTAAACAAACAGGAAAAACATTATTTTAACGTGTACCAGCAGAATTTCTTCCTATTTCAGCTAAATATTTAGTTTACCCTTGTCTCCGACAAATTGAATCCATATCATTCATTAATTACAACACAACCGGGTTTTTAGGTTATGTTTTGTTTTTAAACCTTTTTTCGTAGATAACATTTAGACCGGGAAACCGAGAAATGACCGGGAATTTTATGAGACCGGGAAAGGACAGTGAATTTAATTTTGACCGGAAATTTTATAAATTAAAAAAAAAGATGTCCACAACTTTGATTTCAACCGTTTTTTAAATAATTGGTTAAATTGTTATCTTTTTAAATTATGATATCATTCAGTTTAGAATGCGTAATTCGAAAATCTTTCACTTTAAAATTTACCCATTTTAGACTTTAATTTTTAAGCGTACATTTTAATCAAAAGAATTTCAAAAGATTTTGGATAACAAATCTTTTTAGTTGATCAACTGTGAATATAAATTAAGTCATGATTTTTAAATAATGTTCATTTAAAGTCAGTAATTATAAATCAAATATTCAAAACTAAAAAAAAAATAACTTTGAACGTTACATTTTTAATTGTTCTATTTAAAAAAAGAAAACTAAAATTGTAAGTCAAACTGTTGTATTTTGATGTATAAATAACAATTGAACACCTATTATTCTTAGAAAAAATTCGAGTAAGCTGAAGAGATGTTTAGAAGTTTTGAAAACATTAAGAAACAAAAAAACATTTTCTCGTATCGACAAAAATCCGGCTATTCATACCTAATTTAAAACAAAATATACTTTTTTGCAGATTTCAAACAAAAAATTTTGAAGCTTTTTAAGAATTTTGAAAGGCGTCAAACGAATAAAAAATATTTCCTTAAGATTCCTAGGGAAATTGAAAATGATTTTTTATTTTGAGAAATTAATTTCAAGAGAATATTTTAAAAGATTAAAAAAATTGTAAAAAATTAATGTGAAAGATTTTAAGGAAATTTTTTTCAATTTGGCAGGATTTAAGGAATAATTATTATATTATAATTAAAATAATAAAAGTTAGGAATAATTCGAATCATTTCAAAAGATGTTTAGATGTTATGAAAAAAATTTCAAAAATAATTTTAAAATGTAAAAGAACATGTAGATTTTTCAAGGTTTTGAAATAAAATTTTGAAGTATTTTAAGGATTTTTAAACTATTTACAATTAAAATAATTAAACTTTTGTTTCAGAAGTGTTCAGTTTATAAAAAAATGTAAATGTTCAATTTTTAATGTTTCTAGCTTAAAATTTCTTAGAATTATATAATTTTTTTAATTCAAAGATTGATTCTTTAATTTAGAGCATTGAAAATGATAATGTGGATTTATATTTTTAGAACTGAATCTGAATCTTTGAAGTCTACAATTTATAAAAGTTTGAAATTTTTAATTTGGCAGTTTAACTGCATTTAATTTAAAATTGTTCAGTTGAAAAGTGCTGGTAGCTTCTATTTTATACGTGTAAATTATTTTTGAATTAAAAAACTTTTTAACTTCAATTTTAAAGATTAAAATTAAAGAGTTCGACTTTGAGTGCTTTAATTTGCAGCTCAATTTTTTTTATTTCAAACGGAAAATTTTTTAGCGGGAAATGAGAATTTTTTTCTGTAATTAAAACGGCCACCCTGATATTCATATTTGCCGCAAAACGCAAACCTTTATTTTACTTCTTGCCGTTCATTCTAAACATCCTTTAACACAACAGAGCAAAATAATGCAAAATAAATGAATTTTGTATAAAATACATACTTAAATTTTCCACTAAAAATATCAATTTCCAACAAAAAATGGATTAGTTTAACTTTCAGTTGAAAAAATTATTTTTTAAACAAAGTGATGAATTTTCAAATAAAATTATGAATCTTTAACTGGAATAGTTAAATTTTCAACAAAAAAGATGAATTTTCAACCAGATAATAAAAATTTTCAACTGCATAAAAATCTAATCGTCAGGAGGAAGCAACTATAAAGAAAAGAAGTAGAAATACAAGGCAAATAAATTACTAGCAAGAATATTATATCAGGGTGGACGCAAAACTTCATTTCGAAATTCCCTAATTTTTAATTTTCTCTAATCATTAATATTCAAAGACCAGAATCTTAATCTTGTAAAATTTTTAACCTAGAATCTGACAAACGGAATAAAACATTTTCAAATTAAAATTTAAACATTTTAAATTTATTATCCTTCACAGTTATTTAAAATGCCTCTTATAGAAATTTCCTGACTTTTGCAAGATTTTTTCAAAATACTTTACTTTTTCCCTGATTTTCAGGCTTTCTCTGACCTGCGGTCACGCCGGTAAAAAATAATTTATCACAGTTTCTTCTATCAAATTTTGTTGACAGGAAAATACAATTCATTGAAATAAATAATCATAAATATTTGAATACTTTTGTAAGGTTGTATCACTAACCTTTGTACTTAATGACAATTAGTTTGATGATTTTAAATTACAAGTATATTTTTTATCTATAATAAAAACAATGTTATCGTAAGATACAAAAGTCTTATCTTCAAATTTTCAGCATTTTAATTAAATGTTTTAAAATAGCTATAAACTATTTTGAATACCTAGTTATCATAATGTATACAACGTTCTTTCAGCCTATGCTTCAATTAGAAGAGGTTTTTTTAAGCTTTCAAACATTTTTCAGAGAGAACGTTAATAATGTCCATGCTAAAATTATTATTTAATTAAATTATGAACTCATTTAGCTATTGAGAATGGTTAAACTGCGACACGCCATCTACTGTCAGAAGTAAAAACTAGAAAGAGCAGGTAGAATTTTAAAGTTGCATTTTAGTTTGTGCATAAGAGGGCTTTTGCCATTTTTTGTGGATTTTAATGTAATTATTGCATAGTAAAAATAAGCCTTTATCAAAAACAAGGTGTTTTAGACTGAATTTACATCTCACTTATTTTTTCTATTCAATAATTTTTTTTCAACTCCACAAAACAATTGTAAAAACATTTTTATGTATTAATTAAAATACATCTTTCAAATGTTACCTATTCTGTCTACTGCTGAATTTCGGCACTAGGTGGCGCAATGGTCGACCAACATTCCCAATACGTTACGAATATTTTTAAGTTTATAATTACAAATGTCGTCAAGTACTAAGAACTTTAAAAAAATATATTTTTATAGGCAAGCAATGGTTGGCTCAGGAAATTTAAAATACGGTACGGTATTCGACTGAGAGAAGAGAATCTGTCAAGTGATCCTTCAGGTGCTGCAGAATTTTCGCAGATTTTGAAGACAGAAATCGAATCGGGATGTTTGAAGTTAGAGAATCTTTACAATGCCGACGAATCAGGAATTTTATGGCGACTATTGATGGCGTGCACTCTCGCTCTATATTCAAAAGAAGAAGAAGCTTCGGAGAAAAATGAATGTAAAGATCGTGTCACAGCTTTATTCTGTGCCAATGCCTCTGGAAGTCATCGAATTCCGCTGTTATTAATTGGAAAATCTAAAACTCCAACATGTCTCAACAATCTAGTAACGAAAAATTCAGAAGATGAACGCTTAAAAAACTTGGAAAGTCTCGGTGTCATTTACACACACCAGACCGGTGCATGGATGGATGAATGTATATTCATGCTATGGTAATTTATAATATATTTAATAATTTAATTTAATATATTTATATTATATTATATTGGCTAGAGTTCTTAAATGCTCAAGAATTTATGTTGAAAAAATGCTCTCGAGAATATGCTCAGCATTTAAGCTAGAACAGAGCATTAAAGAGAATTTAAAGCATTTATTGTTTAAACAAACATATATCACACTTAATACATATATTTTTACAAAAACATTCTAGAGTGAAATAAACATGTACTTTTTTTAAATTACAGAGTTGCTACAGGTCAGGTAATTCCAGAAAGTCAGGGAATGTCAGGGAAAAACCTAACAGAGTTAGGGAATTTTCGATAAATTAAAGTTGAAATTAATTTTATTATTATGGTTGAAAATCGCAAATATTTGGTTGAAAATTAATCTGTTTTGGTTAGGAATTTAAACTACTTTGTTGAAAATTCATCTTTTTTTATTGAATTCAACTAGTTTTGTTATAAAATTAAAATCGTTTTTGTGGTTGAAATATATCACGTTTTTCATTGAAAATGCATCTTTGTTGGTAGAAAATTCAACTACTTAGTGCAAGTGGAATTACTTTGTTAAAAATTAATTTATATGGTTGATGTTTCATCATTTTACTTGAAACCTCCTTCTTTTGTTCAAAATGTAATTCTTTTGTAGAAAATGTTTTCTAGTTGAGAATTAATTGTTTTAACTGAAAATTCAACTCGTACATGTTTGGTTCAAAATTTATCTTCTTAAGTTGAAAATTCAAATATCTGGTATAAAATTCCTGTACATTATTGAAAACTTGAATTTTGTGGCAGAATATTTAATTTTCTTGGTGACTAATTCATTCTTTTGGTTGGAAATTCCTTTAAAAATTCAAAAATTTGGTTGAAAATTGATATTTTTGGTTGAAAATGAGATTTTTTTTATTTAGAATTAATTTTTTAAACTGGAAATTTAACTATTCTATTTTTAGTTGAAAATTTATCTGTTTTCGGTGAAAATTTAACAATTTGTTGAAAATCCTTCTTTTTTTTTTGTAAAATAGTACTCTCATTAGTTGAAATTTCATCTTTTTGGTTAGAAATTAATTTCTTTGGTTGAAAATTCGTTTGTTTTTTGTTTGGAAATTTATTTTACTGACTGAAAATTATCCTACTTTATTTTTGATGGAAAATTTATCTTTTTAGTTTGAAATGCATATTTTTAGTTGAAAATTAAGTTTTTTTTTAGTTGAAGATTCATAATTTTAGTGGAACATTTTTTGTGGAAAATTTACTTTGTTTGATAGAAATGTAATCTTTTTCGTTAGAAAATTATCTGTTTAGTAGAGAATTAAACTATTTTCTTTTTTGTTAAGAATTAATTTTTTTCATTGAAAAAAAAACTGTTTAGAAAATTCGTTTTTTTGTTGTTGATAGAAAATTCATCTTTTGGATCACAAAATAATTTCTTTGGTTGAAAATTCGTTTTATTTTTTGTTTGAAAATTTATTTTACTGACTCAAAATTATCCAACTTTATTTTTGGTAGAAAATTTATCTTTTTAGTTTGAAATGTATATATTTGGTTGAAAATTAATTTCTTTTTAGTTGAAGATTCATCATTTTAGTTAAAAATTCACTTGAACTATTACATTTTTTTATAAAAATGTAATCTTTTTCATTAAAAAATGATCTGTTTAGTAGAAAATTTAACTATTCTATTTTTTGTTAAGAATTAACTTCTTTCATTGAAAAAAAACTGTTTAGTTGAAAACTCGTTTTTTTTTATAGAAAATTTATCTTTTGGATTGAAAAATCCACTATTTGAACAAAATGTCATATTTTTGGTTGAAAATTCATCATAGTGATTAGAAAATAATTTCTCTGGTTGAAGATTCATTTCTTTTTTGTTTGGAAATTTATTTTACTAACTGAAAATTAGCCTACTTTATTTTTGGTAGAAAATTTATCTTTTTAGTTTGAAATGTATATATTTGGTTGGAAATTAATTTTTTCTTAGTTGAAGATTCATCATTTTAGTTAAAAAAAATTTTTTTTTTAAATTCGTTTTTTTTGTTCAACATTTATTTTTCTGACATTTTAACTATTCTAATCCTGGTTGAAAAGTGATTTTTTTTTATATGAAAATTCATAAACTTTGTTGAAAATGAGTCTTTTTTGGTAGAAAATTAATTTTTTGGGTTGAAAATTCAACTAACTATTTGGTTAAACATTCATATTTTTGGTTGAAGATTTAGTTTAGTTTAGATTTAGTTTAATGCGAATAATATGTTTTCTATTACTTTGACTTCTTTTATCATATAAATTTAGCACTCTTTTCAATTTGAAGCTATGCATTTTCCCGCGAAATTTAAATAATGTAATTATTATTAATAAAAGTAGAAAATACGATTTTTAAAATCCTCATTCAAAATGCTCATAAATGCTCACTAATTTCTCAAAGCACATAAAGGTCGAGCATATTCTCATGCTCGTGAGAATTTCTCCGAGCACTTAAACTCTTGAGAACACTACAAATGGCATAATTTACGTTTTCTTTAAACAACGATACATTTTTCAGGTACAAGGATGAGTTTATTCCTCGAGTTTTAGAACGCCAAAGAAAGGATGGAATAACGGGAAAAGTTGTTTTACTCCTCGATAATGCTCCATCTCACCCGAGTTTGGATGAACTCAACGCGATAAACGAAAACTTTGAAGTCATATATTTGCCTCCGAGTGTGCCAGCGTTGATTCAACCCATGGCTCAAGGTCTAATCGCGACGACGAAAAAACTGTTCAAGAAAAATCTGTTGAGACACCTCTTGCTCAGTGAAAAATCAGGAGGAGCTGTTCAGTTCTTAAAAGAATTGGACCTTCCAGATTGCTTTGGCATACTTAGCCTCGCGTGGGACGCTGTGGAATCATCTACTCTTCAAAAAGCATGGAAGCCACTCTTAGGTGACTTAATCCTTCTCCGGTCGTTTACTCGGCAAGAGACCAATGTAAAACTAGAAAAAGAAGATGAGGATCCTCTATCCATCGATGATGCAGTTGTCAGTGAATCGGAATTCCCAACTGATTTGATTAGTTTCCCTCATGAAATTTGCGATCAAGTTTCTGAACTGCTGTCGGGACCACATTATTCTGTAGAAAACTCAAGAGAATTTCTCCTGACATGGTTTGAAAATGAGGACAATGATAACGATTGCGGTTGGGAGTCATCAACAGACAGTGATATTGTAAACTTTGTTACAAATGGTAGACGCGAGCCTGAAATTGTACCTAAAATCGAAAACAGCGAAACAATGTTTGAAAATCCTGATATTGTAAACTTTGTTACATGTGATAGACTCGAGCCTGAAATTATACCTAAAATCGAAACCAGCGAAACTATGTTTGAAAATCCTGAAACTATGGAAATAACGTCGTCAGAGGCTTTTGGCTGCCTCATGAAATTTAAAAATTGGGTGAAATCACGAGCAAAATGCTTACCGAAACACCTTGATTGCATTAGAGAATTAGAGAACTTGGCACAATACTATGTTGAGACTCATATAGGGCTCTCTGAATATGATCATTAAAGTATTTAAAAAATGGTTAAAACAATTATTGTTTAAACAATTTGACCAAATATTAATTTTACAAATTAGTTTTCCTTGCATAATTGCAGGCTCCTTTAGGCTCCCCGAACATGATCATTTGAGTTGAAAAAAATTGTTTAAATAATTATTGTTTAAACAAATTAAAAATATGTACTATCGATTAATATTAATCCGTTCAGTCTGTGATTAAAGATAAGTTTGGCACGTGTAAATAAATCATTATTTTCTTAACGATAAAAATTTTGTGAATTTATGCTATGTTGAAATTCCCATTTCCATGTATATGTTCACTTTCAAAAATCACAAGAAGACATCTTTAATTTGATTGGAGGAGGAAAAAATTGACCCCAAAAACCCTGGGAATTTCTAGTTGCCTGATCGGTAGATAACTGAAGAAAGACCGTCATGAAAATATATTATATTGAATATTTAATAAATTTCGATCAAATTTTTCTCAAAAATTGAGGGAAAAACAATATTTTTAAATAAATGCAATATAATATTTATAATTGTATATGTCGTGCGCACTGAATTATATAATTTTAATAATTTTATTCATTCAGTACTTCCCCAATTAATTTATATATTTTTTGGCATATATGCCAGTTTTTATCAGCAGGAAGAGATGCAACACATAACCTAAAATTATCATTAATCCGTATTTTCATTAACCTATCTTCAATATGAAAATACATTTTATTAGTACTGAAATATTTCTATACCTCAATTAGAAAAAAATTTCATTCTTTCCTTTAGTTCACTTAAATTTGCCGCCTCACTTATCCAATTAGGTATTTCAGGTAGGGTGGGGGAAATCCAAGATGTCTACAAGCAGAGGGCCAACAAATAATAATACCAATTGCATGAGACAAAACTTTATTTTTTTAATAACTTAGAAAAAAATGATTTTTCACCATACGCATACGTTTATTTGGATATTATTCTTTATTTTCTAAAAGCTATTCAATTAAATTATAAAATACATTTAAAAATGTGTGACGACCTTATTATTTAATTGAATAGCTTTTTCAAAATGAAAAATAATATCCAAATACACCTGTAGTGAAAAATCCCAAATAATAAAATCACCGAATTGGAAAATTCCGAGTAATAAAATTCCTGAACAGTTTATAATATTACTAAACAAAAAATTATAAATATTTATTTATTATAAATACAATAATCAAATATTTTTATCAGAAAAAAAATATTTGTAATGTTTAAAGTTTCTAAAATTAGTGTTTGAGTTTTAAATAACAATAATTGAAAATAATATATTTCTGGATGAAAATTTGTGGACTATTGAAAAATCCTGAAAAATAAAATTCCCGAATAATATTACCGAATTGAAAAATTCTCGAATAATAAAATTCCCGACAGTTTATAATATTACCGAATTTGAAAATTGCCGAATCATAAAATATCCGAACTAGAAAATTCCCGAATAATAAAACTCGCGAAACAATTAAAAAAATGGGTTTTAATCAATATTATTTATTTATTAAAAATAAAATAATCAAATATTTTTATAACAAAAATTATTTTTAATGATTAAAGTTTCTAAAATTATTGTTTGAATTTAAAATAACAATAATTGGAAACAATTTTCATCCAGAAATATATTTTTTCAATCATTGTTATTTTAAATTCAAACAATAATTTTAGAAACTTTAAGCATTACAAATATTTTATTATTGATTTTTTATAAATAAATAATTTTAATAAACAAAATTTTTTCAATTGTTTCAATTCGGGAATTTTCTAGTTCGGATATTTTATAATTCGGCAAACTTCTGTTCGGAATTTTATTAATCGAGAATTTTGCAATTCGGAAATTTTATTATTCAGGAATTTTATTTTTCGGGATTTTTCAATCGTCTTAAATTTTTTTCAATTATTGTTATTTTAATTTCAAACAATACTTTTAGAATCTCTAAGCATTAAAAAAAATTGTAAATAGAAATATTTGTTTATTGTATTTTCAATAAATAAATTATATTTATTAAAAAACTAATAGTTTAAATTAGGGAATTTTCTAGTCCGGATATTTTATAATTCGGCAAACTTCTATCCGGAATTTTATTATTCGGGAATTTTATTAATTTTTTATTTCGGGATTTTTCAGTCGTCCCAAATTTTTTTTCAATTATTGTTATTTTAAATTCAAACCATAATTTTAGAAACTGTAAGCATTAAAAATATATTTTTAAATAGAAATAATTGATTATTGTATTTATATAAATATTTGTATAAATAATATTTTCTTAAAAACTAATAGTTTAAATAAGGGAATTTTATAATTCGGCAAACTTCTGTCCAGAATTTTATAATTCGGCAATTTTATTATTCGGAAATTTTATTTTTTCGGATTTTTCATTCGTCCAAAAATTATTTTTATCCAAGTTATAAAAAAAATTAAGTTTCGTTCCCTGCAATTGGTATTATCAAAGATATTATGTATTATTGCTTGGCCCTCGGCGTGCAGACATCTTGCCAGCTGACGTCACAACATGAAATACCTAATATGGAGAAACTGTGCGGCTTGCTTCTGATTGACCGCGTTTTTTTTACCTGCGCGTGGCTTGAGTGGATAGACCATGTTATTATTGGATCATGGTCAGTGCCGTATCAAATTCAGAAGTTGTTTACTACGACATTAGTTCGCGACTCTCTCAGCCTTTCTCCGGACATTTCTACACGTGAAAGTTTATTTAATTTTTCGATATTATGGCTAAACAAAAGAAAAAAACGTTTCTGTCAAAGAGCGAAAAATCTCTGGTTTTGCAAGAAGTTAAAAACGGCGAATCAAGAGATGCGCTCCTAATTAAATACAAAATTAGTAAACGAACTTTACGCAAAATTCTTCAGTGCGCCTGTGAAAGTGGTGAACTTTCTAAGAAATCGAACGTCTTTGAGTTCAAAAACAAAAAATCAGTGGAATCTGCTGAAAATGCGGCAATAGAGAATGCTGAATTAGAGGCCGCTTTATTCGAATGGTTTATCCAAAGACGAGACTCGGGTCAACCGCCGATTTCGAGAACGATCTTTGACGAAAAAGTTCGAATTTTCAATGAAATGCTAAAGGGGCCAGCAATCTTTGAAGTAAGTTCTTAAAAAGGCACGCATTCGAGAAAAAAACTGAATTTTGCAATAATTTTAACTTGTTAACTGGTCAATGGAGGATTTTCAAATTCAGCATAACAATGAAACATAACCTCAAAAAATGACAACTGTTGATATTATTGCCTGAAGGAAATATGTATATTTATTTGTACTTTTGTATCAATTTGTTTCGTTCATGTTGACATGAAAAAAACGTGTCCGATTCTGAATTTTCTGTCTAAATAGACCAATTTTTTAACAAAATAGTTGAATCCAAAATCAAACAAGATTAATTTTTAACCAAACAGTTGAATTTTCGACAAAAAAAAATGACTTTTTAATAAAAAACTTAAATTCTCAACAAAATAATTAAATTTTCAGCAAATCAGTAAAAAAAATGCAAAATACTTGACGTGTCTACCTATACAAATAAATTTTTAACAAAATCATTAAACTTTCATCAAAATAGTTGAATTTTTAAAAAAGAAGAATAATTTTTTAACCAAGAAGAATAATTTTTTACAAGAACAGACGAATTTTCAACAAAATACATGGACTTTCAAATAAATAGTTGAGTTTTCAACTGAAAAAGATAAATTTTTAACATAAAATGAAAAAGTTAAGTTTTCAGTGAAAACAATTTCAACCAAAAAATAAAAAGACAGTTTTCAACAAAATAGTTGAATTTTCAACTCGAGAGATGAATTTTCAACAAAGATTATTTGTTTTCTACCAATAAAGACGAATTTTATTTATTTTATTATGAATTTATAATCAAAAAAATTAATTTTTAACAAAGTTGTTCAACTTACAACCAGGTAGTTAAATTTTTACCCAAAAAAATTAATTTTCTACCAAAAAAAAGACTAATTTTTGTAAAAATAAATGAATTTTCAAACAAATAGTTGTATTTTCAACTGAAGATCAATTTTCAACTAAGATTATTTGTTTTCTACCAATAAAGACGAATTTTATTTATTTTATTACGAATTTATAACCAAAACAATTAATTTTTAAAAAAGTTGTTCAACTTACAACTAGGTAGTTAAATTTTCACCCAAAAAGATTTATTTTCTACCAAAAAAAAGACGAATTTTTATCGAAATAAATGAATTTTCAAACAAATAGTTGGATTTTCAACTGAAGATCAATTTAAAGAAAAAAACCGGAGTTTTCAACAAAATAGTAAAATTCTCAACCAAAAAGATGAATTTTCAACTGCAATGATGAATTTTCTAACCACAGTGACCAATTTTACCAAATTGTTGAACTTTCAAGCCAAAAGACAAATTTTCGGTGAAAAAGTTGAATTTTCGACAAAATAGTTAAATTTTCAACCAAAGAGATGAACCTTCAATTAAAAGAGATGAATTTTCAACCAAACAGATGAAACTTCAATTAAAAGAGATGAATTTTCAACTAAAATTATGAATCTTCAATTGGAATTGTTAAATTTTCAGATAAAAACAAATTTTTCAATCAAAATAAAATGACTTTAATAAAACACTTGAGTATTTAACAAAAGAATTAAATTTTCAGCAAAAATGTGGAATTATTAATCAAATACTTGAATTGTCAACCTACAAAGATTCATTTTCAACCGAATAGTCGAATTTTCAAACAAGAAAGATTAAAGTTCAAACAAAAACAGTTGATATTTCAAACAAAAAGAAACAAATTTTTAACAAAATCATTCAACTTTCATCAAAATAGTTGAATTTTTAACCAAAAAGACGAATTTTCAACCAAGGAGATTAATTTTCTAACAAAAAAGGGCGAATTTTCAACAAAATACATGAATTTTCAAATAAATAGTTGAATTTTCAAAAGAAAAAGATCAAATTTCAACCGAAAATGGAAAAGTTAGGCTTTCAGTGAAAAAAAATTAATTTAAAAAAAAAACTTGATTTTTAACAAAATACTTAATTTTCAACTAAACAGATAAAATTTAAATTAAGATGACTTGTTTTCTACCAATAAAGACGAATTTTTAACTAAATAACTAAATAAACTTTAAATAACATTAAGAGAGAGAATAATGAAGTTTTTGGACAAATGAAACAAGCTAAGAAAAAAAAATGAAGACAGAAGTTGTTCACCCAAAAAAGTGTTACAAATTTATTATAATAATTTTTTTATAGAACACGCAGTTTTTGTTTTAATCGTAAAAATAAAATTGAAAATTAAAAAATTAAATTTTTGGAAAAGCAACAACACAAGGTACGAAAAAAATTAAGTAGACAAAAGTTGTCCGACTAAAAAGGAGCTACAAATTTCCTAATTATCTTTTTTTGATAGGACGCGTAATTTTTGTTTTAATCGTAAAAAATAACATTAAAAATATTTTTAGAAAAACGTCACAAGCTAAGCAAAAAAATGAATATACATAAGTTCTTCACCCAAACAAAAAAACTGCAAATTTTTTATGAATCATGTTTTGATAGGACGCGTAGTTTTTGTTTTAATCGTTAAAAACAACATTAAAAATAAAATATGAATGGACAAAAGTTATTCACCCAAAAAAGATCTACAAATTTGTTACTAATAATTTTTTGGCAGGACGCGTAGTTTTTGTTTCAATCGTAAAAAAATAACACTGAAAATAAATTAAGCTTTTGGAAAAACGACACAAAGTGCAGTAAAATGTTTAATAGCAAAATTGTTTGTTTTTTTATAGGAAGCGCACTTTTTTCAATTATAAAAACAACACAGTAAAAATACGTCTGTATCAGTATTAATGCATATTATGAATTGTTATAATATAAATTTATTTAAATGATAAATTTTTCAGGGTATCTGAGAATAAAAATTAGTGCAAAATAGGGAACACATATTGAAGTAATCGTGAAAAATAATATTTGTACATTATTTTGCAATATCTGAATAAGCAGTTCCAGACCGCGGTACAGAAATAAAATAAACACGAGATAAGTGATGAGAATGTCTTCGTTAAAGGCGAAGGAGCTTTAACAAAAGAGAATTCACAATCACCAGATTACTGTTGATGCTTTGACTCAAAACGCACTCAAACTTGCGAGCGAAGCGCGAATGAGAATTTTTAAAAACATTTTTGATGAGAAATATGTTGTTTTTTTCACTGTATAACATGTAAATTTTATCTGAAACACTTTTTTTTGAAAGAGGCGTATTTGTTCTATTCCGTAGTTGTTTGAAACTATACAAAAAAAACATGAAAACACTTATGCCAAAATTAAAATGCATGTGTTCTACCTACTCTGTCTAGTTCTGATTTTCGGCACCAGATGGCAAAATGATCGACCAATATTCCCAATGTGTTACGAATATTTTTCAGTATATATTTTCAAAAGTCGTAAAATACGAAGAACTTTTCGAAAAAATGTTATTTTTCTAGGTAAGCAATAGTTGGCTCTTTGGATTGAGTAAACGGTACGGTATTCGAATGAAAAAAAAGAAATATTCCGTCGATCCTTCAGGTGCTGCAGAATTTTCGCAGATTTTAAAGACAAAAATCGAATCGGGATATTTGAAGTTAGAGAATATTTACAATGCTGACGAATCAGGAATTTTATGGCGACTATTGATGGCGTGCACTCTTGCTCTAAATTTAGAAGAAGAAAAAGCTTGGGAGAGAAAAGAATGCAAAGATCGTGTCACAGCTTTATTCTGTGCCAATGCCTCTGGAAATCATCGAATTCCACTGTTGTTAATTGGGAAATCTGAAACTCCAACATGTCTCAGCAATCTCATAACGAAAAATTCAGAAGATCTACGCTTAAAACACTTGGAAAGTCTCGGTGTCATCTACACACACCAGGCCAGTGCATGGATGGACAGATGTATATTCAAGCTATGGTAATTTATATTACACACTCAAGTATATTCAGGGCTCGGAACGGGTTACTTTTTAGTAACTTAGTTACTTTTTTGATCCGCAGTTACTAAAAAGTTACTTATTTTATGAAAAGGTTACTTTTGGTTACATTTTTTGCCTGAAATGACGAAATGAATTAATTCATTAATCGTATTATTTAAAAACTTGTAAAAAATGTAAGAACTCAAATTTTTTCAGTAAATTTGGCACTTTAGAGCCGGGAAATCCTGATCAAAATTGCAATGTAGCTAAAATTGCTATTTTTTAATTTAAATTTTTAATGTTTTTTGTTGAAATGTCGAACTACGTATTATATTTTTCGATGAGAATTTATCTTCTTTGGTTGAAATTTGGTTGAAAGTTGAACAATTATTGTGAAAACTTCATTTTTTCGTTGAAACTTCATCATTTTAGTTGAAAATTCGTCGTTTTTGGTAGAAAATTAATCTTCTTGATTGAAAATCACCTTTTTTCTAAAGATCATCTTTTTGGTTAGAAATGTTCTTATTTTGTTGAAAATTCGTCTTTTTCGGTTGAAGATTCCCCTGTTTTCGTAGAAAATTCAACTATTTGGTTGACAGATCACTTTTTTGTCATAAATCCATATTTACTGGTTGAAAATTCAACTTCTTTATAAAAATTGGTATTTTTTGCTTCAAAACTCAATAATTTGGTTAGAAAATAACCTATTTTGTTAAAAAATCGTCTTTTTTAATGAATTCTACTTTTTTTTATATTAACTTGAAATCTTTTTTGGTCATTATATCAATTATTACATTTTTCGTTAACAATTCATCTTTTTTAGTCAAAACAGTTCAACCATTTTGTTAAAAGTTCAACTACCTTCTTAAATATACATTTTTTTGTCGAAGATTCATATTTTTTGTGGAAACTTCTTGTTTAAAAATTATTTTTTTCTGTTAAAAATTCAAGTATTCCAGTGAAATATTTATCATTTTAGTTGAAAATTCATCTTTTAGGTTGGAAATAAAATTACTTGGTTGAAAGTTAAACTCTTTTAATGGAAGATGTTATTTTGTCGACCAGGGTAATTAATTAATTAATTAATTTTCTGACGCTAAATATTGCGATCTACTGGTCAAATAATTTTTCTGGTGTAATCAGAAAATTAGTTAAACTCTTTTTTTACAATTTGTTTGTTTGTTGAAGATTAGTCGTTTTAATTAAAAATTAGTTTCTTTGGTTGAAAAATGAGCTATTTCATTGAAAACTTGTTTTTTCTTTGGATGATTTTCGGTTGAAAATATTTTTTTTTTTTTAGGTGAAAATGTAACTATTATTCCAGACGAATATTCCATAATTTTAGTTAAAAATTCATCTCTTTGGCTGAACATTCATTTTTTGACTGAAAATTTAATTATTCAATTTTTTGTTAAAAAATGATCTTTTTTAGTTGAAAATTCGTCTTTTTTGGTAGAAATTAGTTTAGAGATTCATCATTTCACTTAAAAGTTCATCTTTCTGATTTAAAATATTAAACTTTAACCAAAAATAGTTGAATTTTCAACACGAAAATTGGAATTTTCGACAAAAAGACAAATTCTCAACGAAAAATTAAACAGTAGGTATTTCAACAACAACAAAAACCGAATTTTCAACAAAATAGTTAAATTTTCAACCAAAGAGTTGAATTTAAAAAAAATCAACAAAATAGTTAAATTTGTAACCAAATAGTGCAACTTTTAACCTACAAAAATGAATTCTTAACCAAAACGACGAATTTTCAACAAAGAAAATTAATTTTCTACCAAAAAAGACATTTTCAACAAAATAAACCAATTTGCAAACAAATAATTTAATTTTCGACTAAAAATGATTAATTTTCAGTAAAAAAATGTCAACTAAATAGCTGAATTTTGAACTAGAGATGAATTTTCAACTAAAATAATGAATCTGCAATTCTGCAACCAAAGAATGAATGTTTAATAAAGTAGGTCCACTTTTAACAAACAAAAAAAAACAACAAATTTTCTACAAAACTCTTGAATTTTCAACCCGAAATTATTAATTTTCTATCAAAGAGACGAATTTTCTAATCAAAAAGACGAATTTTCAACAAATAAAGATTTTTCAGCCAGGACAGGGGAACATGTCAAAGAAATTGTTGAACATTCAAGCCAAAAGACAGCATTTTCAACCCGAAAATACAAATTTTCAACAAAAAAGTTCATCTTTAACCAACAAATTGCAGTTTTAATCAAAAGAGAGAAAATTTCCACCAACAGGATTTTTTTCCTACTAATAAAAGACCAATTTTTGGCTTAAAAATATTAAATTTCAGCAAAAAAAATGGGAAAGTTATGTTTGTAGGTTAAAAAATAAATTTTAAATAAAAAAAAAGAATTTTCAGCAAAATATTTAAATTTTCAATCAAAGAGATCAACCCTCAAACAAACAAATTTTTAACAAAGTGGTTCAAGTTTTACCCAAGTAATTGAATTTTCAATTGTAAAAATATCAATTTTCAGCCAAAAATGAAATAGTTACGTTTTAGTTTAAAAAATTATTTTTCAACCAAAAAAGGCATTTTTAACAAAAAAGATGAATTTTCTACCAAAAAATATGAATTTTCAACAAATAATGTAATAGTAGATATTTCAAATAAAAAGTATGACTTTTTAATAAAAACTGTTGAATTTGCAACCAAATAATAAAATTCTTCACTGAAATTAATCGTCAGGAAGAAAAGAAGAAATGTAAGAAAAGAAATAAAAATACAAGGCAAATAAATTACTAACTAAAATAATTACTAGTCCCAAACTTCATTTTCAAAATTCTCTAACTTTACCCCGAACAATTTTTTATTTGCTCTAACCATTAATATTCGAATATCATTTCGATTGTAGCTTTGTGATTTTCACCGTGATAAAATAAACAGTCTCTTGTTAAAAAGTTAATCTTTTTTCGTTCAGCAGAGAAAAAGTGTAAAAAACTATTTTTTCTTTAAAAGAACAAAAATTTCAGAACCATGAGCAAAACTCAAGGACTTTCCAAGGTTTTTCCAGGTAAAAACGAATTCAAGGACTTTTCCAGGTTTTCAAGGATTTCCAGGACACTAGACAACCTGGTGAAACATTAATTTTTTTAACTTGAAATTGAATTATTTAAGTTTAATCTTTACATTAAAGTTAAATATTAAGTTGAAAGCTAAATTCATATTTACTGGTTAAAAATTCAACTGTTTTGTAAAAACTGGTCTTTTTGGCTTAAAAACTCAACAATTTAGTTGAAAAATAACGTATTTTGTTGAAAAATCGTTTTTAAATGAATTCTACTGTTTTTTATATTAAATTAAAATCTTTTTTGGTTTTTGTATCAACTATTACATTTTTCGTTAATAATTCATCTTTTTTAGTCAGAAAAAGTCAACCATTTTGTTAAAAGTTGAACTACTTTCTTAAACGTACATTTTTTTGTTGAAGATTCATAATTTTGGTGGAAACTTCGTCTTTTTTGGTAAAAAATCTTTCTTTTTGGTTAATTTTTTGCTACATTATTTTTACTTTTCGGTTACTTTTTTAAGATAAGTATTAATTTCTGCTGAAGTAAAATTTTTTCTTCATGTAATGACAGGATTGGGGGGGGGGGGGTAATCTTTAAAGGTACTTTGAGGTGTTTGAAAACTCGAGAATTAAACGCGTTATTTTCAAAGATTCCTAAATGCATTTTTAAACTCTCCCAAAAAAAAAATTATAATATTGCAGTTCAATTATTATAACTATTTTAATATTTCAAGCAGAAGAAAATTTAATATATATATTCATCTATAACTCTTCTTCAAATTAAAAGAGCCTATTTAAAGAAAATTATAATACTTCATGAAATTTCAAGGATCTTCAAATATTTTAAGATTTTTCCGCTCGCTATTCGTAGGAATTTTCAATTGATTTAAATGATTTCAAAGGAATTTCGAGAATTTTTTAGAGATCCTCACAACCCCGAAAGGGTAATGGTAATGGTTACTATTTTACTATTTTTTGAAGCTTGAGCAGTTCCGAGCCCTGAGAATATTTCAAATGGCATAATTTACATTTTTTTTTTAAATGATACATTTTTTCAGGTACAAGGATGTGTTTATTCCGAGAGTTTTAGAACGTCAAAGCAAGGATGGAATAACGGGAAAGGTTGTTTTGCTCCTCGATAATGCTCCGTCCCACCCGACTTTGGATGAACTCAACGCAATAAACGAAAACTTTGAGGTAATATATTTGCCTCCGAGTGTGCCAGCATTGATTCAACCCATGGCTCAAGGGCTAATCGCGACAACGAAAAAACTGTTTAAGAAAGATTTGTTGAGACGCCTCTTGCTCAGTGAAAAATCAGAAGGAGCTGTTCAGTTTTTAAAAGAATTAGACCTTCCGGATTGCTTTGGCATGCTCAGCCTGGCGTGGGACGCTGTGAAATCATTTACTGTTCAAAAAGCATGGCAACCGCTATTAGGCGACTTACTCTTTCGCCGGTCGTTTACTCGACAAGAGACCAATATAAAACAAGAAGAAGAAGATCCTCTATTCATCGATGATGCAGTAGTCAGCGAACCGGAATTCCCAACTGATTTGATCAGTCTTCATTATGAAACTTGCGATCAAGTTTCTGAACTGTTGTCGGGACCAGATTATTCTGCCGAAAAATCGAGACAATTTCTCCTGCAATGGTTTGAAAATGATTACAATGATAATGATTGCGGTTGGGAGTTATCATCAGACAGTGAAATTGTAAACTTTGTTACAAGTGGCAGTCGCGAGCCTCAAATTGTACCAAAAATCGAAAACAGTGAAACCATTTTTGAAGATCCTGATACTGTAAGCCTTGTTACAAATGGCAGATGCGAGCCTGATTTTGTAATTAAAATCGAAAACAGCGAAAGTATTGTTGAAGATCCTGATACTGTAAACTTTGATACAAATGGTAGACTCGAGTCGGAAATTGTAACCAAAATCGAAAGCAGCGAAATTACGTTTGAAAATGCTGAGATTGTCAACTTTCTTACAAATGGTAGATGTGAGTCTGGAATTGTAACTAAAATCGAAAACAGCGAGACTATGCTTTCAGATCCTGAATCTAAGGAAATAACGTCGTCGTCAGAGGCTTTTGACTGCCTCATGAAGCTTAAAAGTTGGGCGAAATCGCGAACAGAATGCTCACCGAAACACCTTGATTACATTAGAGAATTAGAGAATTTGATAGCCGAACGTAAGGTATGTTGAGCCAATTCGGGCGCCTATTCCCAAATTTAGGGCTCTATTATTTTTTGTAAAAAACGATCAAATTTACCAAAAACAAAAACTTTACAAAAGTTTTAAAGTATGTACTTCCAATTAATATATATCGCTTTAGTCTGTAATTAGAGATAAGTTTGGAACGTGTAAATAAATAATTATTTTCTTTACGATATAAATTTTGTAAATGCATGTTATGTTAAAATTCCCATTTCTATGTATATGTTTACTTTTAAAAATCACAAGAAGACATCTTTAACTTGATTGGGGGGAAAAAATTACCGGGAAAATGCCAGGATTTTCTCTTTTTGAATTTGAAATTACATTTTTTTAAATTTAAAATAGTTTCAAATTAAAAAAATTTCAATTGTTATTTATACATCAAAATCTCAAATTATTTATCTATAAATATTTTATGTAAATAATTTTAAATAAACAGTCAAATATTGCTTAATATTTAAAATTTTCAAATTGAGTGGGTTAAAACGGAATATTTTAGCTTGAAAAAATATTTGAATAAAACTTGAAATTGATTAAAAGCGTTCAATTATGAATCTACTGACATTATTTTAAAATTGAAAACCGATTATAAAGTTTCTAAACTTAATTATTGTTTAATTTTTATCATTTGAACTACAGTTCAATTTTAAAAATCATTAATTAGTTTATATTTACAGTTGATCAACTTAAAACTTTACTGATCAAAAATTTTCATTTCCAAACACTTTTAATTCTTAATTGTTCAAAGTCTTCAATACGGTATTTTAAAATTCTTTATATTGAAAATGCACGCTTAAAAATGAAGCCCTAAAATGGACAAATTTTAAATTAATAGATTTTAGAATCGAGCATTGCGAAATGAATGATTTAACAATTAAAAAGTTAAAACATTACACACAACATTTAAAAGTTGAAATTAATATAAACCTAGTCACCCTGAAATATTAAATATTACATTTTTCGTTGAGAATTTCTCTTTCTTAGTTTAAAATTGAACTACTTGGTTCAAAGTTGATCTAATTTGTTAAAAATTCAGTTTTTTGGTTGAAGATTCATCTCTTTCGATAAAAATTTAACTATTTTGTTGGAAATTAATTTTTTAAATTTAAATTGTGGGTTGAAAATTGATTTTTTCCAGTAGAAAATAAAACTTGTTGAAGAATCAACTTTTTTTCTTAGAAAATTCAACAATTTGTTTGAAAAATAACTTTTTTGTTGACAATTCATAATTTTGGTTTGAAAATTCAACTGCTTGATAGAAAACTCATCTTTTCGACTTGAAAATTCAATTATTTCATTAAAAATTAACTTTTTGGTTGAAAAATCAAATGTTTTACAGAAAAATCGTCTCTCAGGCTTAAAAATTGAATAGTTTGGTTGCATTTTTTTTCATTCTTGACTGAAGAATATTTTTAAATTGAAAAATGAACAATTTTGTTGATAACTTGTCTTTTTTGAATGAATTCAATTGCTCTTGATATAAAAATTAAATTTCGTTTGGTTCGAATATCAAATGTTACATTTTTCGTCGAGAATTCAGCTTTTTTGGTTAAAAATTCAACTACTTGGTTAAAAGATGAAGTATTTTGTTAAAAATGTATTTGTTTTGGTTGAAGATTCATCATTTCAGTTGAAATTTAATCTCTTTGGTTGAAAATGTACCTACTTTGTTGAAAATTCGATTTTTTCTTGTAAAATGTCAAATATTATTTTTTTAAATAGGAATTCATTTTTTTATCAAAGATTTTATTATTCGGTTGAAAAGTAAATTATTTTGTTCAAAATTTAACAACCTTGTTTAAAAAGACATCCTTTTTTGTTAAAAATTTAACTATTTGGTTGTATTTTGTTTGCCTTGAGAGAAAAAGCTTTTTGGTAGAAAAGTCAAACATTTAATTAAAAATTCGTGTTTTTTGGATGAATTAAATTGTTTACGGTTTAAAATTATCATTTTTTGTTGACATAACTATTGCATTTTACGTTGTTTGTTGAAGATTCATCTCGTTGGTTTAAAATAAACTATTTTGATAAAAATCAGGTTTTTTTTTCGTGATAAATTTAATTCACTGAAAATTTAACTTGTCCGTTTTTGGTTAAAAATTTGCCTCTTTAGTTTAAACATGAACCATTTGGATGAAAATTCATATATTTTTTTTGAAAATTCGTCGTTTGGTTGAAAATTAATATTTTTGGTTGAAAAATCATTTCTAGGTTGAAAATTTAACTTTTTTTAAAATTCGTTTTTCTTTTCTCGAAAATTGATCTTTTTAGTTGAAAATTCAACTATTTGTTTGAAAATTCGTTTATTTTGGTTAAAAATTAATTTTTCAACAAAATGAATTAAAATATTAAAAATATTATTTTTTTTAAATTGATTTTTTAGTTGAAAACTCGACTTTGTGGTAGAAAATTAATTTTCTTGTATGAAAATTCATCTTTTTTGGTCGAAAATTTATTATTTTTGTTTGGAAATTTAAGTATTTTGTTCAAACCTCCTTTTTTTCAAAATTATTTTTTTAACTGAAAATTGAACTATTTCATTTTTGGTTATAAATTTACTTTTTTAAGTTGCAAATTCATTTCTTTCGATGAAAATTTAACTATTTTATTGAAAATTTGTTTTTTTGTTGTTGAAAATTAATTTTTGAACTTAAAAATTGAGTATTTCATTTAAGATTTGTCTTTTTTGTTTAAATTCAACTGTTTTTTATTTAATATTCAAATCTTTTTTGGTTGTAATATCAACTATTAAGTTTTTCGTTGAAAATTAATATTTTTGTTTGGTTCAAAGTTACACTACTTTGTTAAAAAGTAATATTTTTGGTTGAAAATTCCTTACTTTAGTTGAAAATTAATCTCTATGACTGAAAATTCAACTATTCTATTGAAAAATTGTTTTTTTTTTATTAAAAATTAATTTGTTAACAGAAAATGTAACTATTTCATTTTTGGTTGAAAATGTTTTCTTTTTTAGTTAAAAATTCACTTCTTTTGTTGCAAATGGTATATATTCTTGGAAATTTAATTTGTTTATCTGAAAATATCACTATTCCATTTTTGGTTGAAAATTAATTTTTTTAGTTGAAAATTTAACAATTTTGTTGAAAAATCGTTTTTTTTTAGTAGAAAATTTACCTTTTTTAGTTAGAACTTTAAATATTTAGTTAGTATTGAAAAATTACCTTTCTTTTTGTTTTTTCTTCTTATTTGAAAAATCATCATTTTGGTTGAAAATTGAACTATTTCATTTTTGGTTCAAAATTTACCTCTATTAGTTAAAAAAATTGTATAAACAAATTTGAATTAAAATTTTGAAATTTGGATAAAAACAATATAATGACAAAGAAATTTCTTCTTGAGATTATTATTGTTAATATTATAAACAAATGCATTAATCAGACATTTTTCGACAGAAAAATTCGTTTTTTTTTATTGTCAATTTTTGAAATTAGGAACTTTATGATAATTTTAGCAAAATTCATAATTTGTTGATTATTCTTATGATTTTTTAAACAAATGCATTAATCAGACATTTGTCGACAGAAAAATTTGTTTTTTTCGATGTCAACTTTTTGGATTGGGAACTTCATGATAATTTCAGCAAAATTCATAATTTTTTGATCAATTTAATAATTTTTTAAAACAAATTTAATAAACAAATGAATTGTTGGGGCATCTGTCGACGGAAAAATTCTTTTTACTCGATGTCAGACTTTTTAATTGGGATCTTGATAATAAATTCAGCAACATTCATGATTAATTGATAAATTTTATGATTTTTAAACAAATTTAACAAACAAATCCATATTAGGGCATCTGTGGACAGGAAAATTCGTTTTTTTTTCGATGTCAGTCTTTTTAATTTGGAACTTCATGATAATTTCAGAAAAATTCATAATTATTTGATACATTTTATATTTTTTTTAAAACAAATTTAATAAACAAATGCATTATTCGGGCATCTGTCGATAAAAAAATGTTTTTTTTTTACGATTTCCGTCTTTTTAATTGGGAACTTAATGATAATTTCATTAACATTCATCCTTAGTTGATAAATTCTATGATGTTTTAAACAAATTTAATAAACATATGCATTATTTGGGTATTTGTCGACGAAAAAGTTTTTTTTTCAATCTTTTATCAACTTATCATGAATGTTGCTAAATTTATCATGAAGATCCCAATTAAAAAGTCTGACATAAAAAAAAAGAATTTTTCGGTCGACAGATGCCCGAATAATGCATTTGTTTATTAAATTTCTTTTAAAAAATCCTAGGATTAATCAACAAATTATGAATTTTGTTAAAATAATCATAAAGTTCCCAATTAAAAAAATTGGCATAGAAAAAAACGAATTTTTTTATCGAAAAATGCCTGATTAATGCATTTGTGTATTAAATTTGTTTATAATATTAAGAATAATAGTCTCAAGAAGAAATGTAGGTGATTTCAACCATTTTCCTGTTATTGACGAGCACCGGGAACGTCAAATAGAAAAAATGGCCATTTTTGTTCATTTATAAAAAAAATTGAAAGCCTAATTTAAAAATCAGGCTCGACAACTCTCAATATTTGTCAATATTTGTGGGCTGTAAAGTTATTTTGAACGAAAAAAGTCATTTTTTCCCACTGTGCGGCGCAACGCAAGCGCAGTTTAAAAAGTTCCCAAAATTGGGAGCACTGCGCATGCGTCTCGTCCCGAACCTCTGGGGGAACAACGTTGAGGGAAAATACATTGCCAGTACAGGGATGACATATTTCGGGAACTTTTTTAAAATAAAATAATAAAAATGGTAAGGTACTGTTTCGTAGTAGGCTGTAATAAACACAGTATTGTGCACCCAGGCACAAAATTTTATCGGATTCCAAAAGGACTAACTGAGGAAAACAAAAAGTTCGTGACGAAATCTCGTGTGGCTGGGCCTAGTGATCTGTCAACAAGTGAACTTATTATATTATCAAAGAGAAGAAGGGAAATGTGGATAAGTGCTTTGCGTCGTGGTCCTTTAAGTGCAAGTCAATTAGAAAATGCCCGGATTTGTGAGGAACATTTTATTGGTGGTAAGTAAGAATGGGTATGCGTGCAGAGTGTGAGGTTATGTTTACCAACACTAAGAATCAGCCCCATGCCACTTCTCTAGTTCTCTGTGGAGGCCAGCTATGCAGTTGGCCTGGAATTCAAATAATGCAAGGCGAAAGTGTTGAAAAAAAATTTTTTGTTAATTAAAAATAATTTTCTGATAGTTCTGGGTAAAAGATAATGATCTTTAAGATTTTTTAAATCTTTTGAGTTAAAAATAATTTGCGAAAATCGTAAAATTCACTGCTTTTAGACGTAAATCCCAATGCATTCCTACTAACTACAACAAATTATTATTCATGCGCAATTAAATTAGACATATAATTATTAGTTGTGTAATTTTTGAATATCCTAAAAGAAAATAGTCTAAACTTTATAATATTTTGTATTATATTATATAATATATAATATAATATTTACTTTATTTATTTAATAATTTAAATTCATTTCGGATTTTCAAATATTTTAATAAACAAATTATGTGTGTTAATGGACTTCTTAGAGAGGGGGTAGGTAAAATTAATAAAATAATACCTAAGTTATAGAATTAAACATTTTGTTATACATATATAAGTTTTGAATGAAAGTTAAGTATTAAACATAGATATGCTTTCAACGTAACAACAAATTAATAATAATTTTTTAATAGAAAATAATCAATTTTACATATAACTATATATAAATTTCTTATGCCTCTTGGTATGTGCATACAAGTATTTCCTTTCTAAATAATTTTTATCTAGTATATAAAATATTAAATATTTTAACAGATTTTATTAAATATCTTAAATAAGTCTTTTTCCTTCGCATAAACTAAGAATCTTACAAAATGATGGCTTATTTTATTCCTTAAAAGATTCTCTGCAAATTTCATTCGTACGTTTTTATTTAAAAAATTTTATTTATGAAAACCTATTGTTTACAAAAATAAGGATTTTATAATTCCTAAATAAAAGTTTTTCAATAAAAACGTACCAATGAGATTTGCAGAAAATCTTTTAAGGAATAAAATAAGCCCTACAGCATTAGGATTAAATAATAGTTGCAACTTTTATCTAAATTTAGAGAGGAAAACATTAAACCCTAAAAAATATTGTTAAATGAACGATGAAAATTGTGAAATATATATTTCAAAAGTTCACCTCGAGTTATTTTCCAAAACTAGTTGTAATTTACAATAAAATATTTTCCTCGATTTTATAAATCGTTTTTAACGTTTATTTTTTAGCTTGACATAACTTTAGTTCATGTTTAATTTGAAAACAAGTATAATGAAAATTCCCTTCTCGTCTTAAATCTTAAGCTAAATTTCATGAAAATAGTTATGCCAAAAAGCAAATTTTTAAATGAATTCATTAAAATTAATTAAATTTGTTTAGAATGTATATTTTTGTTATAAACTGAACACTTCTTAAATCAGAAGTTAAAATATTTTTATTTTAAAAAGTTTAAAAATCCTTGAAAAGCTTCAAAATTTTATTTCAAAATCTTGAAACATCTACACGTTTTACATTTTTTTTCAAATTATGAATTAATTTTTAAATTTTTTCAGACCTAAACATCTTCCAAAATGATTCGAATTCTTCCTAAAATTTCGTTTAAATCCTGCAAAATAAAAAATATTTCCTTAAAATCTTCTAGATTCATTTTTGACAATTTTAGAAGTCTTTTTTAAATCTTTTTAAATATTCTCTTAAAATTAATTTTTCAAAATAAAAAGTCATTTTTAATTTTCCTAGGAATCTGAAGAAAATGTTTTTTATTCTTTTGAAGCCTTTCACAATTCTTAAAAATCTTCTAAATTTTTTGTTTGAAACCTGAACAAATCTATATTTTGTTTTAAATTAGGCCGTGGGCTATTTGCACCGAAATTTCGATACGAATAGCCAAATTTTGTCGGTATACGTAGACATTTTGTTTAATTTATTTGAAATCATTTCAAATTTTAAATTGAAACTAAATTCAACTTACTTGCATTTTTTCTAGGAATAATAACAGGTGATTTTAAATGAACAGTCAAAAATTTCTAAATATTGAGCAATTGCTATTTTTCCTAATTAAAAATTTCAAATTTTAAAGTTTCAAATTTTAGCCTAAAACAATATTTTTAAATTTAATAAAAGTCTTTAAGTAGGAATATATTGTTTTGAAGTTTTTTTCACAATTTTAAATAGTTTATAAAGTTTCAATCATGCGTTTAAAATCTGAAAATTCTTAGATATTGAACTGACTTCGAATCCTCTTGTAAAATTAATTATTATTCACTTGTTAATCCTTAATGCACAGTTCAATTTTAAAAATCATTATAATTTATATTCACAGCTGATCAACTAAAAAGATTTTTTATCCCAAATTTTCGATTTCAAATGCTTCTAATTTAAAAATTTTTAAGTCTTTAAACTGCATTTTTTAATTCTTTTAATGAAAAATGTACGCTTAAAAATTTAAATCTAAAATAGAACATCTTTCAGGGAAAGATTTTTGAATTATGCATTGTAAACTGAATGATATAATTGAAACAGATAACAATTGAACTAATTATTTAAAAAACTGTTGAAATGAAACTTGGACCGATTTTTTTTCTAAATATTTGTAAAATTCCCGGTCAAAAAATAAATTCACTGTCATTTCTCGGTTTTTCCCGGTCTCATAAAATTCCCTGTCATTTCCTGGTTTCCCGGTCCGGGAAGATTTTTACATCTAAAAGCAGTTTTTCTCAGTTTTCTTTCGCTTAGAAGATGGAAAATGTCGCAAAGATCACTCAAAACACACAACGATTATTGAACACTGTCAGTAAATTACTTTTAATGTGTTATTAAATGCAATGTTATTATTTTGGCATGCATTTGCAACGATCATAGGCCAACTGCGTAGCTGGCGCCACCACACGGCCACCGTCAACACATAGTACATTTTCAACTCAGCGTTCCAGGGGGCTGGTAAGAAGGCTTGAATTGAAAAGAATGGTGAAATTCCGATATCAGCGTAAAAATAAACATTTTTCTATCCTATTTAAAACCTGATTCTTCCACCGACCTCCAATCCGCAAGAGAGTAATACATTTTCCAAAATTTTAATTCCCGGCAGTTCCCATAGCGACAAAAACGACTCTCGGAATTATTTTCTGTTCCAGAAACAGGGCAAAATTTACATTTATTTAATTGCTTCCAATACCTTCAAAAAATATCTATAATTGTTTTTAATTTCGTTAAGTAGGATACATGTCAAATTTATTTAATTCCTCCCATTTCTTTTAGAAAATATGTATATTGAATTGTTTTTAATTCCGCAAAGTAGAATTTATTTTTAATTTATTTAATTCCCTCGAATACCGTCAGAATAAATATTTATGATATTGTTTAGAATTCCAAAATGTAACATATATTTCAAATGAATTTAATTTGCACTGGTACCTTCAGAAAATATCTGTTTTAAAATATTTTAAATCCATTATTTTGGAATATAAGTTTAAAAGTTTCAATTTTCGCTAATCTTATGAATAAGATTTTTGGTATCTTTAAATAAATAAAAATATAAATAAATTTTAAGGATTGTAATGATAATTACATAAATCCTTAACTAATCAAAGATTGTAAAAAATGGTTATTGTTAAATGTATAAACTTTATTAAGTAGTAAATAAATAATTAATGAATTAAAAATATATACACATAGAGTAATAAAGATAAATTAATAATAAGGTGAAAGTCAAGATAAAAACAAAACGAAAATGAATTTATAATAGTAAATGAATAAATAATTGAGTAGATAGACAATTGATGGATAATAATTACGTTATACTACAAGAAATACTATTATTGTTTATATATGAATGAAAAACATCTAGGTTGAATTCAAATAAAATTGTCATCAAATATTCTTCAATAATTTGTAGTATATCAGTATTGCACTGTATTTCACTATAAATATTCTTGTAGATTTTGAATGTGGGTAGTTTTCTGATTATTTTGCAACAAAAATCAAAATCTTTCATCTATCCGTCTATTCGAAAATCTATACTTTTTAGGTTCAAAAATTTTTTTTTTAGTTTTTTTATTTAAGCCACGCGTATCGGCATAATAAGAAATTATATAATAGGATTTCCATTAAAAATCGAGAAGAAAAATTAAATTGCAAGGAACTTTGGGTTGAATCATGTGGATGCCTTTAATTAAACTTTGCCTTGTTAGGCTGTTTTTTATTTTTTCAATTATTTTCGATCTGCCCTTATGCAATTAACATATCCATTTTATTGAATATAAGTAGTACACATTTTTCTATAAAATAAAATACGACTCATTGCCGTAGGAATTTTTGCACAATATGTTTAAAATGTGGCACTACCATTAAAAAAAAAAGTATTACAATTCTTTATTTCACTACACAATTGCCACTTATTAATTAAAAATTATAAAATATTCGCTAACAATTAATTTCCATTTTAATTCAAGCAAGCGTTTTGAACTTGAATTTATTTCAATCCATTCTATTACTTCTTTTGCATACTCAAACTTTTCAATCCCCTTCAGTACCGTTTCGTGCAATTTTCGACGTTCATTGGCAGGGATTCAATTTTATTGATCCTGACTGCGGATTTTCGTATTTTTTAATTCCTTTCAGTACTGTTCTGTTAACTTTTTCAAGGTGCATTGAAGGGGATTCATTTTTTTCTCATACCTATTTGCTTGACGGTTTAGGAGACGACCGGAAAAATCAGGTATTCAAGTGAATTACATTTTTTAATCCCGATCAATGCAAGCCTTCTTACTGGGTATGTAGCGGAAGAATTATTTGGGATTTATTAGAATTATTACAATCGTTTGTAATTTGTTTTGTATCGTATAGGATGTCCAGCTGACTTGACGAATAAGGATCATCCTGATTGGGTGCCTTGTCAAAAAATAGGTTATGAAAAAGGAGCCGCTGTAAAAAGGAAAAATTCACTGAACGGCTACGACCGATCTGCAAAAAGGGTAAGAATTGCCTAATTTTTGTGTTTCAAACTTTGTTTACTCGTATTCAGAAATTTAATATATTAATTATTAATATTTTATTATTTTTTGTTTTTTTTTTAGTAAAAATTAATTAATTTATCGCAATCTGCAGCCGAGCCTTCGCCAACTTTAGGTTTGTGAACATTTCAAAATCCATCTTCTCGAACCTGGATGACCTTTTTGTTGATTACAGGACCCACAGTTCCTATGGGTTAAACTATAGGGACCAAAGGGTACTTTGTGTCATGCGCATAGGGTACTTTTTTCGCGCTCAAAGGGTAACACATTCAGGATGAATTCATAAGACTTCAAAACAATTAAAGTTAAATCAAAAGAATTCTAATGAATTCGAAAAAATTAAAAAAATTCCATTGATTTCCGTGAAATTGGAATGAATTTAGAGCAATTTAAGATAAACGAGATGAATTCAATGAAATTCGTATAAATTCAAGTCGAATTAAAAAAAAAAGCTGTGAATTCGATCTCGAGTGTTTCCACTTTGTTTGTATTTATAATTATATGGTGCTCATTTCACGAGCACTTTGCTTCCCGTTAATGTATTTGCTTCCTCAAAGAGGAAGCATTAGTTTTTTTTTTCAATAATAGACAAACCAAAGTCTTCATTTTGCTCAATTTAAAAATAGAAATTTACAAAAAATACAAAATAATACAAAACATTTTTTAAATACACAGACAAATCAAATTTTGTATTCGAAATGATAATCTTGCGAACTGGAAAAGGGAAGGGAAAAGTTCTGTAGTACCCTATCCCTTTCCCAGCTGCATGATTTCTTTAAAAAAATTATCAGAATTATTCTATTTGAAAATTTATGATTAAAAGTCTTTTCTATTCATGCGTCAACTTTGAATTATGTCGATGAAAAAAGTTTTTCTCTTTGAAACAGATGATTCAAATATTATAAATGAGCATAACTTTCTTAATCTTCAATAAAGTGTATTAATATTATAGATCAATCGATTTGCCTCAAATCAAGGAATCTTTTCCGCTCTTGCATTGATTTGGAATTATGTTAGTGAAAAAAGTTTTACTGTAAAAAACCGTGTTTTCAAATATTATGCATTACCATAGCTTCCTCACTCTTCAATAAAATGTATTAATATCATAGGTCAATCGATTCGACTCGAATCAACACATCTTTTCTGTTCTTGCATCAACTTTGAATTATGTTAATGAAAAAAGTTTTACTATAAAAACCCGATTTTCAAAATATATAAATTACCATAACTTCCCTACTCTTTAATAAAATGTATTAATATTATAGGTCAATCGATTCGTCTCAAACCAAGGAATCTTTTATATTCTTGCATCAACTTTGAATTATGCTAATGAAAAAAGTTTTAATATAAAAAATCCTTCGGTCAGTTTCAAGATATTAGTGAGGAAAATAAGCCCTCCAAATTTCATCAATTTATCTGCAACCGTTTTCTAGTTACAGGCCTCACAGTCCCTATAGGATAAAACATAGGGATCAAAGTGTACTTTTTGTCACACTTATAGGGTACTTTTTTCACGCTCAAAGGGTTACGAATTCAGGATGAATTCGTAAGATTTCAAAACAATTCAAGTTAAACTCAAAATAATCCAAATTAATTGAAAAAAAAATCCATTGTTTTCCGTGAAATTGGAATAAATTTCGGGAAATTTAAGGTAAATGAGAAGAATTCAAAATTATGAAAAAATTCATTGAATTGAGTAACTTTGAAATCAGTTTAGAAAAAATTAAAGAGGATTTAAAAGAATTTGATGAAATGCTTAAGAATTTAAGGTGAGTTATAGAGTTCAAGATGAATTGAACAAAAACTTTTTGAGAATCCACTGAATTGAGTAAAATTGAGTGAATTTAGAAGAATTCAAAAGAATTCAGGATTACTTATTAATAATTCAGGGGGAATTCCAAAAGATTTGCAAAAAATATTAAATTTAAATATTAAAATCCTTGGAAATCCCTTGAAATTATTTAAGAGTCTTGAGAATGCCTTGGAATCTTAAAATACCCTAAAATATTTCAGAGTCTTTGAAATCCCTTCAAACTATTGAAATGAATAAAAAAAATTCTGGGAATTACAAGTTTTCAACAAAATAATTGAATTTTTAACTGAAAAAATCGATTTTCTAGCAAAAATAAAAGAGCTACATTATTAATAAAAAATTCAATATAAAAAAAAAGAATTTTCAACAAAATTTGTTAAATTTTTAACCAAAGAAATGAACTTTTAACCAAATAAAATAAATTTCCAAAGAAATAGTTAAATTTTCAACCAAAAAAATGAATTTTCAACCAAACAGATGAATTTTCAACTAAAAAGATTAAATGTCCATAAAAAAATTTCGACGAAAAATTGAATAGTTAAAAAAATTAATTTTCAATAAAAAAAAATAATTTTCAACCGAAGAAATGAAATTTCAACCAAAAAAATTAATTTTCGACCAAAAAAGAATAATTTTTAACGAATGTTTGAATTTTAAACAAAATATTTTAATTTTCAATAGAGTTTTCAACCTAATAATTGAATTTTCAACCAAAAAGATTAAATGACTATAAAAAAAAAATGTCGACGAAAAATGGAATAGTTAAATTTTTAGTTAAAAAAATTAATTTTCAATAAAAAAAAACTAATTTTCTACCAAAAAGAATAATTTTTAATAAAATACATGGATTTTCAACCAAATATTTTAATTTTTAATGAAATTTTCAATTAAAAAAGATCATTTTTCAACAAAAGTAGAATAATTCAATTTTCATTTAGAGAAATAAGGTTTTAAGCAATTAAAATAAATTTTCAACGAAATAGTTAAATTTTCAACCAAACAAATGAATTTTCTATCAAAAAGATTAAATGTCCATAAAAAAAATCGACAAAAAATTTAGTTAAATATGTAGTTGAAAAAATTAATTTCCAATAAAAACACTAATTTTCAATAAAAGAAAATTTAATTTTCAATAAAAAACTAATTTCCTATCGAAAAAGAATAATTTTTAATAAAATACATGAATTTTCAACCAAATATTTTGATTTTTAATGGAATTTTTAACCTAATAGTTGAATTTTCAACTAAAAAGGTGAATTAATCACCAAGAAGATTAATATTCTACCACAAAAAACAAAACTTCAACAAAATACAGAAGTTTTTAAACAAATATTTGAATTTTCAAGTGAAGAAGATTAATGTTCAAACAAACATGATATAGTTAAATTTTCAGTTAAAAATTTATGTTTAAATAAAAAAAAAACGAATTAAACCAACATTGAACCAAAAAGATTAATTTTCTACCAAAAAAGATTAATTTTTATTAAAATACATGAATTTTCAACCAAATAGTTGAATTTTCAACTGCAGAAGATACATTTTTAAACAAACAGAATAGTTAAATTTTCAGTTCAAAAATAATTTTAAAAATGTTACAAAATCGTTAAATTGTAACAAAGTAGTTCCACTTAGTAGATTTATTTCTAAATAAAGGGTAATTAGTGCAAAATGTTCTAATCTTTTAATATTTCCTCAAATATTTAAAAATAAAAGCTTTTGAAAATGCCTTAGAAATTTAAAAAATAGTTTAAAATCTTTAAAAACCCTTTCAAATCGTTAAAATCTATTAAAAAATTATCGGAATCTTTAAAAATACCCTGAAATATTTCAAAAGAATTCAAGACACTTCAAAAATATGTCCTGAATTGAATAGTGATTAACCCATGAGTTAATTCATTGAAAGAAAAGTGACATGGGGTACGATAGGGACCAAATCTTGAAAATAGGGTACTTTGGGGACCTTAACTGAATATAGGATACAATAGGGGATATAGGGACTGGTCTGTGAGGCCTGTAGTTATCGTGTTCACAAAAAAGTGTGACGGACGGAAAAATTATTTTTTTTTTTCGATGTCAGTCTTTTTAATATTGTGAACTTCATGATAATTTCAGCGAAATTCATAATTGGTTGATAAATGTTATATTTTTTTAAGAACAAATTTAATAATTAAAAATGCATTATTCGGTCATCTGTCGGTGGAAAAGTTCTGAGAAACTTAAACTGAAAAGACTGAGATTGAAAAAAAACTTTTTCGTTGACAAATACCCGAATAATGCATATGTTTATTAAATTTGTATAAAACATCATAGAATTTATCAACTAAGTATGAGTGTTAATGAAATTATCATTAAGGTCCCAATTAAAAAGACTGACATAAAAAAAAACGAATTTTTCTGTCGACAAATGCCTGATTAATGCGTTTGTTTATTAAATTTGTTTTAAAAAATCATAAAATTTATCAACTAATATTGAATGTTGCTGACATTGTCATGAAATTCCCAACTAAAAGGACTGGCATTGAAAAAAAAAGAATTTTTCTGTCCACAGATGCCCGAATAATGCATTTGTTTATTAAATTTGTTTGAAAAAATCATAAGATTAATCAACAAATCATGAATTTTGCTAAAATTATCATAAAGTTTTTAATTTAAAATAAAAATAACAAAAAAGAATTTCTTTGTCGAAAAATGCCTGAATAATGCATTTGTTTATAATATAAATAGTTATAATCTTAAGAGAAGTTGTTTTTATTATAATATTGTTTCCATTCAAATTTCTTGCAATATAACTTTAAAAAAACGTAAAATTATGGATAATCGTAGAAAACATTCTTTCAACAAATAATTTGTTTATAAAATTATTTTTTGTTTATTGTATAATATTGGAACATCTTCAACTAACGTTACTCTATGAAATTCAGGCCATTTCAACAATTTTCCTCTTATTGACGAGCACCAAGAACGTCAAATAGAAAAAATGGTATTTTTTTCGTCATATTTGTTTATTTATAAAAGAATTGAAAGCCTAATTTGAAAATCAGGCTCGACAACTCTCTTTGAAATCTTATCAGCTTTTTTTCAAATTTTTTTTTGTTCAAATCGGTCAGTATTTGTGGGCTGTACGTTATTTTGAACCAAAAAAGTCATTTTTGTTACGACTTTACACAATTCCGAGTAATAAAATTCCCCAACAGTTTATAACATTACTAATAAAATTGCCGAATTATAAGATATCCAAACTAGAAAATTCCCGAATTTAAACAATTAAAAACAAATTATTAATATTATTTATTTATTAGAAATTCAATAATCAAATATTTTTAATGTTTCTAAAATTAGTGTTTGAATTTCAAATAACAATAATTGAAAAAAATATATTTCTGGATGAAAAGTGAACGATTGAAAAATCCTGAAAAATAAAATTCCTCACCTTGTAAAATTCCCGAATAATATTACCGAATAATAAGATTCCCGACAGTTTATAATATTACCGAATTTGAAAATTCCCGATAGGAAATTGCCGAATCCTAAAATATCCGAACTAGAAAATTCCCGAATTATAAAACTGCCGAAACAATTAAAAAAATGTTTTTTTAATAAATATTATTTATTTATTTATTAATTAAAAATACAATAATCAAATATTTTTCTAAAAAAAATTATTTTTAATGTTTAAAGTTTCTGAAATTATTGTTTGAATTTAAAATAACAATAATTGGAAACAACTTTCATCCAGAAATATATTTTTTCAATCATTGTTATTTTAAATTCAAACAATAATTTTAGAAACTTTAAACATTAAAAATATCATTTTTATAAAAATATTTTATTGTTTTTTTACAGGATGTCTACTCAAATCCTGGAGAAAAATTCCCTGACAATTCCAGGTTTTTTCCAGGTATCTCAAGTTTTTTCCAGGTGTAATTTTTCATAGCATGGAGCCATTCAAATATTTCGCATTTAAAAAAAAAATCGACTCGGAATATGTATGCAGTTTCGCGAGTTTATTATAAATAATGTTTTTTTTTCAGTTTCTAGAAATTCAATTAATATTACAAGATATTCTTAAATATTTTAGCACGATCAATTAATTAAATAATACTAAAAACATAATTAATCATTTCTTGACTTTGCCTCTTAAAGTCCATGAATTTGAACAATAATTCAAACAAATTTTTATTTTATCTACTTATACCTAAAATTTAAAGCTTAAAATTCCTAACTTTTCAAGTAAAAATTTGGATTTTCAAAAAGATAAATCATTTTTTAACCAAATAGTGGAATTTTCAACCAGAAAGATTAATTTTCAACTAAAAAAGATCAATTTTTAAACAAATAGCTGAATTTTGAAGTAAAAAATATAAGTTTTCAACCAAAAATGGAATAGTTAAATTTGCAGTCGAACAAATAAATTTTCCACAATTTATTTTAAAAACAAATTTAATTTAATTTTCAACCAAGTAGTTTTATTTTCAAGCAAAAACATGAATTTTCAACCAAAATTATGAATATTTAGCTGGAATACTTGAATTTTCAACCAAGAAGATGAATTTTCTACCACAAAGACGATTTTTCAACAAAATACATGAATCTTCAACTGAAATGATCAATCTTTAACTGGAATAGTTAATTTTTCGACCATAAAGATGAATTTTCAACCAAGAAGATTAATTTTTATTAAAGAAGACGAATTTTCAAGAAAATACATGAATTTTCAATTAAAAAGATAAATTTTCCACCAAGAATTGAATATTTAAATTTTCAGTTAAAAATTAACGTTTAACCAAAGAAATGAATTTTCAACTGAAAGGATGTAATTTTCAACTGGAATAGTTCCATTTCACGGAAGAAAAAAGAACTAATTCGCAACAACAAAAAAACTAATTTAAAAAAAAATGTTACATTTTCAAACAAAGTGATACATTTTCAACTGGAATAGTTGAATTTGAAACTAAAAACATTCATTTTCAACTAAAATGATGAGTCTTTAACTAGAATCACTAAATTTCAAACAAAAAGATTAATTTTCAATCCAGAAGATTAATTTCTACCAAAAAAGTCAACATTTTCAGCTAAAAAAGATAATTTTTCAACCAAATATTGAATAGTTTCATTTTCAGTAAAAAAAATAATTTTCAACAGAAAAAAAAACAAATTTTCAACAACATAGTTAAAGTTGCAACAAGAATAGTTCAATTTTCAGTAAAAAAATTAATTTTCAGCCAAATAAAAAACTAATTTTTAACAAAATAGCTCATTTTTCAACCAAGCAGATGAACTTTTAATTAAAATGATGAATCTTTAACAACAACAAAAAATTAATTTTTAACAAAAGAGTAACTAACTAAAAATTAATCTCAGCCAAGTAATTAAATCTTCATTCAGAAAAGATGAATTCGGAACGAAAAATGTAGTAGTTGATATTTCAACCCGAAAAGAACGAATTTTCAACAAACTGCACGAATTTTCAACTAAAACCGACCAATTTTCAACCAAAAACAAAATAGTTAAATTTTCAGTTTAAAAAATTGATTTCAAACAAAACAAACGATTTTGCAATAAAATAGTTCGATACAGTAATATAAAGCTACTTTTACACATAAAGAATCATTGTTATTCAATTTAATATTGCAATTAAAACAAAATTAAGCATCCTCTCGAAAAAATTCCCTGACTTTAAAAAAAAATCCCTGGCATTTCCAGGTTTTTCCAGGTATATAAAAATTCCCTGACAATTCCAGGTTTTCCAGGTTTTCCAGGTAGGGTAGACACCCTGTTTTAATGAATAAATAATGTTAATGAACAAAATTTTTTAAATTGTTTCAATTCGGGAATTTTCTAGTTCGGATATTTTATAAATCGGCAATTTTCTGTCGGGAATTTTATTTTCGGGATTTATCAGTCCTCGCAAATTTTTTTTTCAGTTATTGTTATTTTAAATTCAAACAATAATTTTAGAAACCGTAAGCATTAATAATATTTTTTTAACTAGTAATATTTGATTATTGTATTTTCAAAAAATAAATAATATTTATTAAAAAACTAATAGTTTAAATTAGGGAATTTTATATTTCGGGAATTTTCTAGTTTGGATATTTTATAATTCGGCAAACTTCTGTCCGGAATTTTATTAATCGGGAATTTTAATATTCGGGAATTTGACATTGCCGGGAATTTTATTTTTCGGGATTTTTCAGTCCCAAAAAATTGTTATTTTAAATTCAAACAATAATTTTAGAAACTATAAGCATTAAACATATTTTTTTAAATAGAAATATTTGATTATTGTATTTTCGATAAATTATTCATATTTATTAAAAAACTAATAGTTTAAATTAGGGAATTTTTTTAATATGGATATTTTATAATTCGGCAAACTTCTGTCCATAATTTTATTTATCGGGAATTTTCCAATTCGGGAATTTTAATATTCGGAAATTTTATTATTCGGGAATTTCACATTGTCGGGAATTTTATTTTTCGGGATTTTTCAGTCGTCCCAAAATTTTTTTCAATTACTGTTATTTTAAATTCAAACAATAATTTTAGAAACTGTAGGCATTAAAACTATTTTTTTAACTAGAAATATTTGATCATTGTATTTTCAATAAATAAATCATATTTATTTAAAAACTAATAGTTTAATAATAGTTTAAATTAGGAAATTTAATATTTCGGGAATTTTCTAGTTCGGATATTTTATAATTCGGAAAACTTCTGTCCGGAATTGTATTTTTCGGGATTTTCCAGTCGTCCCAAAAAATCATTTCTGTCCAAGTTATAAAAAAAAATTAAGTTTCGTTCCCTGCAATTGGTATTATTGCTTCGCCCTCGGCATGCAGACATCTTTCCAGCTGACGTCACAACATGGAATACCTAATATGAAGAAACTGTGCGGCCTGCTGCTGATTGGCCGCGTTTTTTTTACCTGCGCGTGGCTTGAGTCGATAGACCATGTTATTACTGGATCATGGCCAGTGCCGTATCAAAATTTCAGAAGTTGTTTACTACATTAGTTCGCGACTCTTATCAGCCTTTCTCCGGACCTTTCTACACGTGAAAGTTTGTTTAATTTTTCGATATTATGGCTGAACAAAAGAAGAAAACGTTTCTGTCAATGAGCGAAAAATCTCTGGTTTTGCAAGAAATAAAAAACGGCGAATCAAGAGATGCGATTTTAAATAAATACAAAATTTGTGAACGAACTTTACGCAAAATTGTTCAGTGCGCCGCTGAAATTACTAAGAAATCTAACTCCTTTGAGTTCAGAAATAAAAAATCAATGAAACCTGCTGAGAATGCTGAATTAGAGGCCGCTTTATCCGAATGGTTTATCCAAAAACGAGACTCGGGTCAACCGATTTCGACAACAATGCTTCGGAAAAAAGCTCGAATTTTCAATGAAATGCTCAAGGGGCCAGCAACCTTTAAAGTAAGTTTGTTAAAAACGTATGCAATCGAAAAAAAACCCTGAATTTAGCGATAACTTTCAACCAGTTAACTGGTTAATGGAGGATTTTAAAATCCAGCATAACAATGATACATAACCTCAAAAAATGATCGATTCTTTGCTGACCAGACCCGAGGACTAGCACAAAATTGGGACACCTGAGTGTAATTGCATTTTTTTGAAGACAATTGAATTTTCAACAACAAAAAAACAAACTTTCAACCCAAACGGATGAATTTTTTGTCCAAATAGACGAATTTTCAACAAAGCAGTTGAATTTTCGGCAAAAAAAAAATACTTTTTGATAAAATATTTGAACTTTCAACAAAATAATCAAATTTTCAGCGAAATAGTGGAATTTTTAACCAAATAATTGAAGTGTCTACCTACAAAAAAGCATTTTAAACCGAATCGTCAAATTTTAAAACAAAAAATAGCAAACTAGTTAACATTTTCAACTGAAAAAGGTCTATTTTTAATTGAAAATGGAAGAATTTTCAGTAAAAAAATTAATTTTCAACAAAAAAAAAAGAATTTTCAATAAAATAGTTAAATTTTCAACTAAGATGATTTGTTTTCTACCAATAAAGACGAATTTTCAACAAAATATCTACATGAATTTTAAAATCGTTGAATTTTCAACTTCAATGATGAATTTTCCAACCATAGGAATGAATTTTCAACAAATAAAGATTTTTCTGTCAAGTAAGAAAAATAATT